>CAUYLG010073767.1:0-49447 GCA_963573385.1 Cacajao melanocephalus | reverse complement strand
ATTGTTAAGCACAATCATTGGCATAAAAGAGGTTTTTAATACCCATTTTTAGACTGCATTCTAGCCTGGGCAATAGAACAAGAATCCTGTTCTCTCTCCCTCTTTCCCTTCCTCTTTCTTTCTCTCTTACATTCTTTTTTTTTCTTTCTTTCACTCTTTCTTTATTTCTTCTTTTCTCACTTTTTCTTTCTTTCAAAAAAAAAATAAATAATAAAACAAACACAAAAAATTTCCTCATTTCCTTTAATATTTCTTCTTTGGCCATTTGAGTGTTTATTGATATGTTATATACATTATTTAATATTTCCAAATATGTGAGATTTTCAACATACCCTTCTGTTGCCAACTTCTACTTTAATTCTATTATCATAAACTTCGAATAATTTCAATTTTTTAACTTAGATATTTTTTACAAACAACGTGGTCTATCTTGGTGAATGTTCCATGCATACTTGAAAGAATGTGTATTCTGCTATTGTTGGGTAAAATATTCTGTAAATGTCAACTGGTCATGCTGACTGATGATGATGTTCAAATTTTCTGAATATATTTGCTCATTTCTCATCTCTTTGTTGTACCAATAAGTGACAAACAGAATGCTAAAGTTTCCAAATATAATTGTGTATTTTTCTCTCTTTTCAGTTCTTGCTTCATATCTTTTGATAATTTATCGTAAAAATAAGTAAATAAAACACCAAACAGAAAAACCTACATAAATAGTTCTGACTTGCTAAATTGATCCTTTTTATATAATATCCCTTCTTGTCCCTGGTAATTTTCCTGGTTCGATAGTGATATCAAATAAAGTCTTCTTTATTGCCACTCTAGCTTTTGTTTTAATTTGAGTTTGTATGGTATATGTTTTCCATCCTTTCAATTTTTAACTGAATAATATAATGACATTTAAGTTTCCAGTAGAAAGTGCATAATTGGATCTTTCTTTTATATCCAATCTGATCATCTCTGCCTTTTAATGGTGTGGTTAGATCATTTATATTTAATGTAGTTATTAATATGTTTGGATTTATGCCTGACATTTTGTTGTTACTTTTCTACTTGTTCTTTATGTTTTATTGGTGATATAGTTTGGCTATGTCCCCACCCAAATCTCATCTTAAATTGATCTCCCACAATTCCCACATGTTGTGGGAGGGACTCCATGGGAGATAATGGAATCATGGCAGTGGTTTCCCCCCTCCTGTTCTTGTAGTAGTGAATAAGTACCAGGAGATTTTATTGGTTTCACAAGTATAATCCCCTTTTGCTTGTCTGTCACAGTGTGAGATGTACCTTTCACCTTCTGATATGATTGTGAGGTTTCTCCAGCCACATGGAACTATAAGTCCAATAAACCTCTTTCTTTTGTAAATTGCTCAGCCTTGGGTATGTCTTTATTAGCAGACTGAAAACAGACTAATACAGTTGTATGAGTTTTCTATCACTACTGTAGCAAATTAGCAGAGTGGCTTAAAACAATACTCATTTATTATTTCATAGTTTCTGTGGGTCAGAAGTCTGCAGACAGTGTCACTCTGCTAGTTTCTCTGTTTCTAAGAGTGTTGTTATGTTTTGAATGTTTTCCCCCTCCAAAACCCTTATTAAAATTTAATCACCAATGTGGCAATAATAAGAGATGGAGACTTTAAGAGGCAGACCTTTATGAATAGATTAATGGATTATCACAAAAGTGGGACTGAGGAATATATAAGAAGAGGAAGAGAAGCTGAAGCTAGCATAATTAGCCCCCTCAGTATGTAAGGCCCTGCATTGCGTGGGACCCTGCAGAGCCTCCATCAGCAAGAAAGACTTCATCACTTGTGGTTCCTCAACCTTGGGTTTCTCAGCCTCCATAACTGTAAGCAACAAATTCTTTTTCTTTATAAATTACTTAGTTTCAGGTATTCTGTTATAAAAAACAGAAAGTGGACTAAGACAAGTCTCATCCCATTATAGCAACAACTCAAAGCATCTCATTTAAATCTCATTTACTCAAAAGTCTAAAAACTCTGAACTAAATTGAGTTTAGTTGAACAACTCATTGGGTATAACTCCTGGGAACAACTTTTCTCTGTCTGTGGATCTGTGAAATTAAAGACACAAGTTATCGCTCCTAACGCACAATTGTGAGACAGGTATTGGATGTCAGTTATAAATATGCCAGTTCCAACATGGGAAACATGGACAGTAGAACAGAGTACAGACCAGCTAAATACATTAGGTTGCAAGGCCTGAGAAAACTCCTCTGTCACTCACAGCTCCATCCCTTAGGATCAAAATTTCATAATTTAAGCAAGTTACTCTGCCCTCTGAGTCATCCTTTTTCCAAAAGGTAGCACCTGTTGACAGCTAAGAGTTTTATCAGTAGTTTTATTTACCAATAGACTTTGAGGGATCAAACAGCCTTATTTCATTTTATAGCCTCTGTCCCCTTCTGTTCATGCTGGGAGTAAAGTTTTACTGGTATAAAATTCTCAACAATCTTTTGAGTTTGGCGTTAATTTCACAGGGTTTCACTCCATTAGACAAGTTGCCTTTCTACAGATTTTTCCTAGATAGTCTTTCTTGTTTCACTTCTGCAAAGATTGATAAGTGACAACACTCTTCAGATTTCTAGATGCCTGCCCCCTCGTTTGAATGAGGCTGTTCTGTAAGTCATACTCTTAATCTCTTTAAAGAGTATTTTATTTAACTAAATACTCTAATCTTTTAATCTCTCTGAGATTTCAGGGAAGAACTATACAATCATATCCTTAGCCATTTCTCCAGTGCATTCTTTGCTGACAATGAATCTCTTAATTTTAGTCTTTTGCTGGGTAAACTGAAAATTTCTAAAATCATTAAGTCTTTGCTCCCTTTTGTTTGACAGTTTTTCCCTCAGTTTATCTCTTTCCTCTCAACTTATTTCTATAAGCTGCAAGAAACCAGTTGTTATGGACTGAATATTTGTGCTTCTTCCTCCTTGCCCCTAGCCAAGAAAAATTATATGTGGAAGGTCTAACCTCCAGTGTGGCTGTATATTTGAATAAGAAAGTAATTAATGTTAAGTGAAGTCTTAAGGATGGGGTCCTAATTTAATAACATTACTGTCCTCAAAAGAAGAAACATGTGGAAGCTCCCCATCCCCACCAGCTCACACAAAGAAAAGGTCGTATCAATGCACAGCAAGATGATGGCCACCCACAGGCCAAGATGGCAGCCCCAGGATGAACCTACTTTGCCTACTTGATCTTGGACTTCCCAGCCTCCAGAACTGTGAGGAATAAATTTGTTTTTATTCCATCCAGTCTGTGGCATCTTGTTATGGCAGCCCAAGCAGACAAATACACTAGGTAATACCCTCAATATTTTGCTTGGAAATCTCAAGTAAATATCCAAGTTCATCACTTAAAAGTTCTACTTGCCACCTAACTACAAGACATAATTTTGCTAATCTCTCTTTATCATATAGCAATCATCCCTCTTCCTCCAGTTTCCAATAACATGTTCCTCATTCTCTTTTAAGGCCTCATCAGAAGCATCCTTAATTTCTACTATTGTTCTGTTCAAGGTAATCTAGGTTTTTTCTATGATGTTCCTCAAAATTCTTCCAGTCTCTTCCTATAGTCTGATTCCAAAGCCACTCATGCATTTTTAGGTATTTGTTGCTGAAGCACCCTACTTCAGGAACAAAAATCTGCATTTGCTTTTATTACTGCCTTAATAAAGAATGACAAATTTTGATAGGCACCATGGTTCATGCCTATAATCCCAGCACTTTGGTAGAACTAGATGGGACAATTACTTGAGCTCAGGAGTTCCAAATCAGCCTGGCCAACGCGGGAAAACCTTGTCTCTAAGAAAAAAACAAAACAAAACAAAGCTGGGTATGTTGGCATGTGTCTGTAGTCCCAGCTACTTGGGAGGCTGAGGTAGGAGGACTTGAGCCTAGCAGGTCAAGGCTGCAGTGAGCTGTGATCATGCCACTGCACTCAAGCCTGTACGACAGTGTGAAACCCAGTCGGCACAAAAAAAAAAAAAAAAAAAGACAAATTTAGTGGCTTAATGTATTGTTTATCTCACAATTCCTATAGGTCGAGAAGTCCAGGCACAGTGAGGCTCAGCTGTTTTCATTGGTTAGAGTCTTACAAGGCTGATCTTGGGGTGTCAGCAGGGCTGCATTCCTTTCTGGAGACTCTGAAAAAAGATCAGTGCCCAAGCTCATTCAGAGTGTTCACAGAATTCAATTCCCTGGATTTAGAGAGTGCAATCCTAGTTCTTTGGCTGTCATCTGGGAGCCTCTCTCAGCTCCTTAAGGCCACATGTGCATTCCTCCTCAGCTTGCCACTCCAGCAACAGCAAGTTGACATCTTCTCAGGCTTCAGTCCTCTCTGATTTCTTTCCTCTTCTGTTTCATCTTTCTGACTGCCTCTTCTGTTTTCTTATGCTTCTAAGAGCTTATGTGATTACAGTGGGCTCACCTGAAAAATCTAGGATAACCCCTCAATTTTAAGCGAACTTAATTCCATCTGCAGGGTTCCTTCAGAGCAGTACTGTACCCAGATTAGCTTGATTGAACAACCTGTGGACAGGTATCTTGGGGTGGAGGTGGGAAGACATCTTTAGAATCTGCCTAACACACTTAAGTTTTCGTTTTTCATTCCCTGCCCTTTTTTGAGATATATGAATATATTTTACATTTCCATTTTAATTTTTCTCTTGGCTTTTTGATTATAATCATTTATATAGTTCTTTATATAATCTTTTTAGCTGTTGTTCTAGTGTGTACAATATACAATTCATACTTTATATCACCTATTTAGAATTAATAACTTTATTGTTTCAAATTTTTGAAAAATGACAAGTACATGGGTCCCTTACCCTGTCTCATTAGGATGTTGCCATATACATCACACTGAAAGCCCTACCATTATCTCTGCTCTCTGATGAATCACCAACCATTCTCTCTCTACCAGACAGCTCCTGTTAACATACAAATTGCTCCAATATGTATCATTCTTTTTAAAGTCATCCCATGATCCCAAATGTCTCTAATACTTCTATACCATTATCTGCTTATCATTCAGATAAATTTTTGAAAATCTAGATATGCTGCCATTAGATCCTCCTCTCCTACTTAATAAATCCTGCCAAATTTTTGTCCCATTCACATCACTAAAACTTCTCTTGCCAAGATTAGTAATATTTCAGTGGCATCAGGCAAGCCTGACCACTTACTCTCAGTGACTCACAATCCTACTTTTCCTCTATATCATCAGTTATTCCTCATTAGTTGATTTGCTGACTCTGTAAAATGCTATTTCCTAAATATTTTAATTCCTCAAGCTTTTTCCCCAGACTTGTTTCCCTCTCAATACTGCCTCCCAGATTAATACACCCATGTCTGTGTATTTGAATAGTAGTTACATATCTGAGATTGCCAAGTTCCTTTCTTGAATTAAAACCTCTTTTCTGAGTTACCAACTCACATATCCACTGCCTAACTGGTACCTCTAAATGAATGTCTCAGACATCTTCCACATAGCATGTCTAAAATCTTTGATCTCCTACGCCTAACGTGTAACCTTAATGCCAAAATTATACATCTGCAGAAATGGCACAGATTTTACCTTCTTCCAGTTTAAATCTTATTTTTATTCAACTAACCACCACCACAAGAGTTCAAGTCACCATATTCTTCCCTGGATGCTGCCCAAGCCTCCTGCTGGGTTTTTCCCTGTTTCACTGTTGCCTACATCTAAACCAGGCTCCAAGAACAGCAACTTTAAACACTCTAAAATACAGACTTTGTCATCCCCTGCTTAAAACATCATAATTATTTCTCTTTATGCTGTGAAAGAAATTCAATTTTTAAAAATTATGGCCCTAAGTATAAGATGAAGTTGATAATCTCACCGCATGCCACAATTCTGCCACTCATTATATTCCAGATACACTGGTCTTCCTTCAGGTCCAGGAATACATCACACTTCTTGCCTCAAGAACTTTGCATACAGTGATATTTATATGTGAAGGAATATACTCTTAACCATTCATTCTTTCTTCTTCTTACATTGTTTGAGTGTAAATCATGTGCTAATCACTGTGTTAGATGCATAGACTGCTGTTAAAAATACAGATAAATTCCAGGTCTTCAAAGTCTACCATGTAGCGTACAGAAGACAAATAATTTAGACTTTTTAAGCAATAGAGTAACAAAATTTGATGTACAAAGATAACTTTAATGCAGTATACTTTTAAAAATCTTTTCATAAGACATAGCTTAAAATTAGCTGTAGGGAGTACCAATAATAAAAGCATCTTCAAATGCTAAATGTACTTCCAAAGGGGTATTTCATTATTTTGTTACAAAGATACATCAGAAGATAGCTTATTCTCAAATAGCTGAGCCCTTAAAGCATAAAACAAGACTTTATTTGAAACTACTAAAAATGTGTATGTACAAGCACAAAGAGGTCAATTCCCAAAAGGAAGGTGGAATAGGAAAACCTAATAATATCATGATAAGCAGAAGCCAATATATACTGTGCACATGTAGCAGCAATAAAAAAAAATAAACTATTAAAAGCCTAATAATACCACGATGAGCAGAAGTCAATATATACCGTGTACATGCAGCAACAATAAAAAAGTTCTAACTATAAATGATCAACTCTCAATAAAATATAGAGCAAGAGATTAGAAACAAAAAATGACTCCAATCTAATTTAGCAGATTTATTTATATGGTACATGCATTTTTTTTTTCATGGCTTTAAATGATGAGGTCAGTAATAAGTATTTTGCTTCACATTTTCCAAAGAGTACATGTGGCTTAGGAAGACTACAGGAAACAATTTCCAAATAACCACAGCTAGAACTCAGACTCATGATTTACTTAATACTCCCTGGCATAAGTATTTTAAAGGTTCAATTTTTAAGGAGATAAGCAGTTTTATTTCAAGTTTTTGCATGCATTTAATCTATGCTTAAGAAAAATCATATTGAAGAGTATAAGAAAGAAACCAAAAGTATAAAATATTACTAAAGAGGAAAAACTTCTCATATTTTAAAATCATGAAGCTCTCTAAGAAGGTTTATAAAAGCATAAATAAAATTAACATTACAGTACATACAATAATGAAGAGAATTTTTCTATCTAATCATGGAGATGACTCTTAAGAAATTTAACACTTTACTTTTTTGCATAAAAACTTAAAATTTACTGTTTTGAATATAGGGTTTTAAATCACTAAATAATTAGACTGCAAAGAAGAAAAATCCATTTAAGCATTCTATTTCAATAAGCTAGCAATCTTTACCTATATGCTGAATACAGGAAATGGATAATGGAGTTAATCTTGCAATGTAATTAATTTCAATTTAAGGTACCTAGAAAAATATTGCAAGTTTAAACGTGAATAAAGAGAATCTGAATGTCCTATACACCTTTGATAACTGAAGATTTTTTTTCTGCTCTTTTCAACAATTAACTGAAATATTCTCAGTGAAAATATCTTTCTGACATAAAAATAAATGGTGCCCATGATCCAGGACCAGTGATAAACTGCACATTTTGGTTTCCTGAGAAAGTCGCCATATGTGATTATACGAAAAGTCTCCACGTAATCTACGGCACTAATAATCATCATAAAAACAGCTCTCAGCCGGGTGTTGTGGCCCACGCCTCTGATCCCAACACTTTGGGAGGCCAAGGTGGGCAGATCACAAGGTCAAGAGATTGAGACTATCCTGGCCAACATGGTGAAACCCTGTCTCTACTAAAAATACAAAAATTAGCTGGGTGTGGTGGCATGTGCCTGTAGTCCCAGCTACTCGGGAGACTGAGACAGGACAATCACTTGAACCCAGAAGGCAGAGGTTGCAGTGAGCTGAGATAGGGCCACTGCACTCTGGCCTGATGACAGAATGAGACTTCATCTCAAATAAATAAATAAATAAATAAATAAATAAACAGCTCTCACTTATTAAGTAAGCACTCTAATGGCCTGTATGCACTTAACATACATTATCTACATTCTCACAGTTATCCCATGAGGGTGGAATAGTATTGAACCCATTTTTACAATGGAAGAAGCAGAAGCTTAAAATAAATAATTTGTTCAAATTCTACTACTTATAATTAATATATACATAGTAGATACATAATTATATAAAATATATACACACATACAAACACACACACATTCTGCTCTCAGTTACTTCCCTATTACTTCATACTGAAAGGTTTTCAGTTAGGTTACATTCTGGTAATCCAAAGACAGATAGGAGGTTACTTTTGCCTCAACCCACTCATGGAGTAAGACAAAACAGTAATTACAATGCAAAATGAAAAGATGAAACATGAAGAATAACATGGGAGCCCGCATTGTTTTTAACTCAGCCTCAGGTGGACAGAGAAGGAACGCTTTCTGCTCTAAGTGATGCTGTTGTTTAAACTGAGTCACAGGGGAGCATGAAGGGTTAGCTAGGAAAATAAAATAAGGAGGATTCTGGGAAGTACCTCAGAGGCAAGTGCATGACAAAGCCATGGAGATATGAAATGGCTCATTTCTTCCAGCAATTGCAAATGCCAATGTTGTTGGGAGCATAATGCTTGTGCAGAGAAATGGCAAAAAAAATGAAAATACATCAGCAAATATTCCTGATGAAGAAACTATGATTTGAGTTCTCTTGGGAAAGCTACTTAACCTTTCTCTGAGGGCCCATTTCCATCTGTAAAATGGGCTAATAATATCTAGAGTTTCTGTGAGGAATAAAGGAGTTAATATCCAAAAATTAAAACACAAGGATGACTAAGACATCTTACACATTGAATCATTTGCTATTACTAACAGAAGAAAAATAACTGGGTCCAGACCATACAGCTAGTAAGTGTACCAGCCAGAACCTAAATCAGATTGAAAGAACCCTAAAGCCATTGATTATAGCACTACCTGAAGCCTAGTGGCCTACGAAATGCAGTAATTATGTTTTATAATCTAGAAAAAAAAATGCTAATAAACAGCTATTGGTTATAGGATTGAGTCCTTATATGTGCGAGTGCTTTGTTTAGACAATATTTTCTACATTTAGATTAATTTTAAGTTTTTTTTCAAATGAATATACTGCAAATCAGGTACATTTTTATGTTGACACTAGGCATTTAATAGCCAAACAATTTGCTAAGGGGTAATGCCAAATTAGATCAATTACTAAATCTCAGCAACAATAAATTATCAAACTGTGGTAGTTTTATCATTCATTTAACAAGCTTGTCCTCTCTCTCTAACCTGAAGCATAAATTCTATGCCATGCTATAATGGTTTGCACTTTTGGTTCATCCATCCATGGTACACATTATCTATGCTTTCAGATGATTTCTTCTCTTCCAGTTAACTACAGACTCTTTCCTAAAATGGGATTCTTGCCTCATAATTAGGACAAGTTCAATTTATCATGTAGAACATCAGGAAAATCACCCCTTCTCAAAGTCTCTTTTTTATAAACTGATATATAAAGAGTAGAAATCATCTTTGCATCATCACACAGCAAGGTCCTATTAAGTAAATTCTTTGTGTTCAAAAGTAAAGGCAATAGAACAACAGTCATAAACAAACAAATCACATCTTTCAATATTACACACCAAGAAGACAACCACTTTAACTTTTATATAACCTCAACACAATTATAAAGGCCTAAAGATAGAGAAAACCTATCTGTCTCAGATCTAAATGATGTAAAATGATCATAAATCTCTGATATAACAGAATTATGTTAAATTCTGAGTTATTCTGTCTGAAGAATTAATAAAATAAGCAATCTAAGAGACAGGGTTGAGAAAATGTATGCATTTTCAGCTAAATGGCAGAATGTAGAAGAGTCTAGGAAGAAATAAACCTCTAAATGGTGAATGCTTACAAAATGAAGGCAAGTCTGGCTCTGCCCAATATAATGTTCAGTCCAGAAATTAAATAACAAAGGTTGGCCATGTGCATTCTGCTCTTTAATAAAATTGATGATATAAGGAAAAAGTCACATATCCTCATCATCTTTCCTAACAATAACACAGGAAGGGATATCTAGGAGGAGAAAATCTCATGACATTATTTTGCTTTGAATAATTTCTACTTTGCTTATGTACATAGTAATAAGAAACCTTATATTTTGAACAATTAAGAAATAAATTTCTCCTTTTCATACCACAGATTCAGCCACCATAAAATTACCAATCTCTTTGATGATGTATCTATCATGAAAATATACATCATCAGTGTATATAATTCAATGATGAATGTATATATGTACGGGTGTGTGTGTGTATTGAATTTAATATAAATATATGTATACATTTTTAAGTTCTTAGAAATTCCAACCTCCTTATGTCAGTTTTATGAAATTTATACTTAGTAGATTTCTTTAGTATACAAATGTGTACTGTATAGCTCTTATTAGAATAAAGAAAATGGTAGTTCAAATTGGATTCAAGTAGCAGTGATGGAATGGAAACATTGAATGCAATCATATACAATTTTGAAGAAAGAACCAAACAGATTGATTTAATTGCCAATTAAATATATGAGGCATAGTTAAAGGTAATTCCAAAATGTCAAGCCTAACCGCATAGAAAAATTGTGCTCTGATGAAAACAGAAAAATAACATAAATGAAAATGTCCAGAAAGAAGATGGATATGTGGAATTTTACTTTGGTCGGTGCTAGATGTGATAGTAAAAGTGATCAGTGATGAAAAGACAGACAAGGGACAATGATAAAAATATGAATTGTATCCATGTATAAGAGGCAGAATAGATACAAAGTGGCACCATAAAAATAGACAAAAGAGAATGCAATTTAAAAGGGAGTAATGAAAATCAAAGGGAAAAGAATTCTAGCAAGAAAAATACACTGTGTCAAATGCTGCAAAAGACTGCAGTTTATGTACAAGAAGTCCACAGGAATATTTAAGTAAATAGCTGCTGTAGACTTCCCGTTTCAAGATTGATATGACAAGACATTTCCATATCCTTCTACTCTCAAACACCACCCTTAAGCAATAAATAAAACAAGAAACCAAAATGTAGACACTGTCTTCAATGAAATTAAGAAATATCTGTGACTCAAAGAAAAAGTAGATAGAGAATTAGTGACCTAGTAGAGGCGAAGAAGAATAAACCTTACAGAAATAATGAAGAAGAAACAAACCAATTTGCCCTGTAGAACCCTAGAAAGCTTCAATAATTTGAGGCTCCAAAAGGCTGAGATGAGGCTGGCTTTGAAAAACAGTGGGTCATTCGAAAATCTGTTGAAACAAATGTCTGTATACCCAGAGTTTACCCTATTTAGATCTATCCAGCTACATATAATAAAGAAGTTTTATAGACATCAGAGAAAATGTACCAGTCAGATGCAAGATATAGAACACTAAGTTCAAAATAAACCCAGCATGAGGCATTAGTCACAACAAGAGGGTTAAGTGATATTCTGCGTAGTCATCAGTAAGATTCAAAGCCTCCTTTTCCTGCCCCATATTAATAAGATTGGCAGCTTATATAATCAATAAGGATATTGGTGGCTTTTTCTCTGAAATTAGAAAACCACACCGAGAAGAACATTTACAGATAATTTTGAGGTCCCCAACCAATGACCAGCTAGTTATTCGATCACTCAATAACTTGAAGCCTCAAAGTCTGCAAGATCCACCCATGCACATAGAGCTTCTGATCAGATTTTCTGCACTTCACAGTGAATGTGATTGCATCATTAAGAACCAACAGATATCTGAGAAACATAACCAACTTTTAAAAAAAGCAAAACAGAGAAAAAGAATTCTGAGGAAACATAAAAAATCTTCTAGGAAATCATAATTAATATTCACAAAGAGATACAATGACATTGCATCCATGAAACGAGAATAGGTGTTTAAAAAAGGTTTAAATGTAACTTAAAATAAAATACTTATTAGAAGGGTAGTTTTAAAAAATTATCTACAGGTTGAGGAAATCTACAGAAAGAGTACAGAAAAAAAGAGATTTTAAGGGGAAATTCTAGGAACAGAAAACGTTGTTTGGCAAGGGCCACAGATAGGGAAAAGGACTGGGTACAAACGAGCACAGGGAATTTTTGCCATGACTGTGGGGCAGTCAAATGACTATAATCTGTCAGCATATCAAACTGTATGTTTAACAGAGGTGATTATACTTTTAAAAATGGTATAAAGATGGAAAGTAGAAAAACAAAGATAAAAATAACTAGAAAATTCATCTAGAAAACCAAGCATTCAACTAAGTGAGTTGTAAAATGAGAAAATTAAGAAAAGAAAGAGAAAATTTCAAAGAAATAATGGAAGAAAATTTCTAAAGCTGAAGCATCAGACTTTCTAGATAAAATGGTTCACCTAGTACCTACTCCATTGAATAAATGAAGACCTGAACTAAGGCACCTGTATGAGAGATTTCAGAACACTGGGAATAAAATTAAGAACCTAAAAGGTCACCAAGAAGAGACAGAAATAAAAAAGAAACATCGAATAAAAAATGAATCAGAATGGATTTGAAGTTTTACATAAGATGCTAAAAAGCAGTGGGATAGTACTTTCAAAATAATTAGAGAAAAACGCATCCACTCTACTATTTTATCTAGCCCCTGAAGGGAACAAAACAAATACTAAAAACTGTAATTCAAAAAGCTTTTTCTAAAATATATATCAAATTATGTATCCAAAGAGCACATGGTGTACCTGAAAGTATCAACCCATAATGCCAACATTAATCCATAATCTAGGAAATTCTGGACTTTAAAGAAAAGATAATCCTATGGATATCAAGATAAAATGAGAATATGGCACATAAAAGGAAAAAGAAATCATTTTCTTTGACAGCAATGCTTTTTTGAAGGGGAGGAAAAATCAGAAAGTATAATTAAGACACCCAGAAAAATTAAAATGTGATTCAAAGATTTTACACCAAGTAAAACAGCCTTCAATATAAAGGGTAAAAACTGTTCATAACATTAAGTAGATCAGAAAATGTGGTTGCTATTAGTCCTTCTTAAGGAATCTACTGGAGAACAAATTTCAAAAAAATCAAAATGAATTGCATACAAACGGTCAAAATGACTACAGAAAGATCAACAGAAGAAACTGTGCAAAGCCATAAATTTTAAAAAATCACTTGCAGAACAAAAATAAATGAGGATTAGAGAGAAGAAAATATTGTATGTGACAGCTATAACCTCTGACAATTAAAAAGTAGCAGGTAATAGATGTGGCATATACAAAGACATTTTGTTTTGTTTTCAGTAAGCAGAATTGGTAGCAATAGTACTAGTATAGTTATTCTGAGAAAGTGCATGTGAAATGTGGGATAGAATCATTATGGAGTATTCTAATTCTAACACCCCCTGTGTCCTTGAGAGCCAAAGATAAATAAAGAGAAGAACTAAAAACCCAGTAATCCAAAATTGGAATTGGAAGTATTTGAACAAACACATCAGGTTTTTCATTGTTAAAAATAAATAGATATGTCCTAGTTCTTCCAGTATAGACTAAGAAACAGTAATAAATGGTAAATGAAGGGATCTTGGAGCATGAAGAAGGAAGAAATAGGAACAGAAGTAGCAGAAATTTGGGTACACATAATAGTCTATTCTCTTTGTGCATTTTGTAAATCATATTTGATGAGTGAAACAAAAATTATAATGCCATCTCTGATACTCAAGATAATGATATTTAAAAGTAGGGAACAATAAAGAGACCTAACAGAAGTAAGGTTTCTACATTCCTTCCTTCCTTCCTTCTTTCCTTCCTTCCTTCCTTCTTTCTTTCTTTCTTTCCTCCTTTCTTTCCTTCTTCTTTCTTTCCTTCTTTCCTTCTTTCCTTCTTTCCTCCTTTCTTTCCTTCTTCTTTCTTTCCTTCTTTCCTTCTTTCCTTCTTTCTTTCTTTCTTTCTTTCTTTCTTTCTTTCTTTCTCTCTCTCTCTCTCTCTCTCTTTCTTTCTTTTTGAGATGGAGTCTTGCGCTGTCACTCAGCCTAGGGTGCAGTGGGGCCACCTGTGCTCACTGCAACCTCTGCCTCTCAGGTTCAAGCAATTCTCCTGCCTCAGCCTCCTGAGAATCTGGGATTACAGGCAATGCCACCAAGCCTAGGCCTTTTTTTTTTTTTTTTTTTGGTAGAGATGAGGTTTCACCACGTTGGCCAGGTGGGTCTTAAACTCCTGACCTCAGGTTATCCACACGCCTCGGCCTTTCAAAGTTCTGGAATTAGAGATTACAGGCATGAGCCACAACGCCTGGCAGGTTTTTACATTTCATTCAGTGTTGTAATATGTTAATACCAGTAGACTGTGATAAGTTACATATGTACACTGTAGTTGTTCTGGGAATTATATTGTAACTATACAAACAAATACAATCAAATTATACAAACATACAATCGAAAACAATATAAATGGTCATGCAGGGCTGTAATCCTAGTACTTTGTGAGGCCGAGCCAGGTGGATCCCTTGAGGTCAGGAGTTCGAGACCAGCCTGGCCAACCTGGCGAAACCCCGTGTCTACTAAAAATGCAAAAATTAGCCAGGCATGGTGGTGCATGCCTGTAATCCCAGCTAAATGGGAGGCTGAGGCAGAAGAATCGCTTGAACCCAGGAGGCGGAGGTTGCAGTGAGCTGAGATCACATCAACTGCACTCCAGCCTGGGCAACAGAGTATTATTACACCTAAAAAAAAATTATACATATATATGTGTGTGTGTGTGTGTATATATATATATATATATACAGCAAAATGAATTTCTAATTATTTTAATTGTACTGGGCTAGAAATATCAAATATTTTTAATTATATGAATTAAAAAGAATGATAGAGTATCATCATTTTGCAACTCTCAAGGAATCAACAATCTTACAATCTTTCTAACCATTAAGTGTCAACAGCTGCTGACATTAAAAAAAAAAGTTAAAAGCAGACATTATGTGTGTCCTGATAAAAGAACACACCATCACTCAAGAGATTAACTCAAATCTGATTACATCTCTTTTCAAACTGCCAACTGCTGGAAATGTCAAGACAGAGGAACAGGTTGAACGCACTGTGAGTATCCAAGTCAGCAACATCTAGATTAAGGTAAATTATATTAGTTAAAGGGTATAAGTACAAATTCTCCCTCACATAGATTATAAGGAAAAGAAAGCTATTGAAGGAGAACCTGTAGATTAAACTTAAAAGACATCAGATTTCTAAAATGGGCCAGACTATAATGTTCAGGAATGAATGCAATTTTAGCTGATACAACCATAGAGAAAAGTGGTTATTATAAAAATGAAGATTGTAGTTACATCTGAAGAATGGAAAAGGCCTATGATCATGACAGGGCACATGGATAGCTTTTGCAGCCAGTGGAAATGTTCTTTCTTGACTTGGGTGGTAGTTACACGGGTATTCAGCTTGTAATTCACTAAGTATATGTTTTTTATTTTTTGTCTGTTTTCCTCCATCTGAGTTTTATTTTATAATACTAAGGTCTAAAAAGGTTAAACATAGGTCATGTGTATTAAATTAGTGCCACATAAAATTTATATGCTGCTAGAACAAAAGAGACACATTCCAGACAGGTAATATCGACTCTTTCAGCATACCTTCCCAAGTGAGTTCCTAAGGTAACTAAGCATTATTTATTTCTCACAAGGTTTTCTGTCACAGAGGTATTTCTGGCATGATTAATTTACTGAGGCTTATTAACTTGAAAAGACATGGATGTTGATCTTAAACAGGTCTAAATTTTAATCCCATCTCCACTTTCTTTTAGTTTTGTGACTTAGCCTTTCAGATTTTCCATCTCCTTATGTGCAAAATGAGAGTAACCACTGTATATTATTATTTTAAAAATATTTTTATAAAGTGCCTAGAAACAGTTAAGGCACTCAAGAAATATTATCTGCTATTCTGATTACAGAAATTCCTTTTATAATTCCAGTATTCACTTTAACAAAATAACAGACCCCAAAATACTGACTCTCCCCAGCAGTATTCTATAACAAAGAAAACACAGATCTTTGGTATAGAATAATTAATCTTAACATTTTTACTCCAATTTATATGATTGTCTTACAGGTATTTTTAATCAATAAGAAACGTTACAGTTATCTTTTTATTATGGAATCCTGTGGACATTGTGACAAACATATTAAAACATGTTAAAATGTATCCATTTCCTGAAGCCTCTAAGGAACTTAGTGAAGGCCACCAGGAGACAGGTTAGAGGTGATCCAGGGAGTCTGTTGGAATTAAATCAACCCAGGTGTTAAAGGAAGAACGTGGTACAGAATACGAAGAAAATCTGTTCCTTTACCTCTGGCCTTTTCTCTTTAAGTGAACCTCTTTCTCACTGCCATCAGCACACTGGGTCATTTCCTGAAAGGTGGATGTCAGGTTTTGGTGTCTGATTTGTAAACACCACTTTCTGTAATACTTACAAAATGTTTTATCACCATTTTCCAACTTCTAGTTGTCAGGATAAATGTAGTCAGTTTAAGTCACATATGAAAGGGTAGAGATTGATATTTAAAAACACCATGGTATTTTATTCCCGTTTCTTCAGTTATAAAAAGTGTTTCCCAGCAGACACTGTGTGCTTAGAAAGGGAGAATGAATGTTACCAACAGAAGGTGGGTGAGACACAGGGGAATTTCCAGCAAAACAGAAAGGAGAACTAAAAGGAGCTCATAACAACTTGAAGGATAAGAGGAACAGCAGAGAACTCATTCAAATGTGTCCCAGCTCCCACATCACGTGTTGAAATGGTGAAGGTTGCCTGGGAGGGGAGCTGGCTAGGACATGCTGGAAGAAAAGCAGAAAGTGGAGAGTGCTTGAAAATCTGGGAGGGAAGTGTCTGTGGAGCGGACCTGCTACGAGGTGGTGTGGTCATGTCAGAATAAAAAGACAGGGCTACGGTTCTAGGTAAGAAGGGATCCAAGCTACCACTCCCTGTCCTCCTCAACTCCCATAAGGCAAAGATGACATTTGGGATACTTCTCCAAGGCCTGTGCAGGAGGCAGAAGGTAGCTGACACAACTGGATAAAATTTCCAAGGCTGGTCACTGCAACAGAGTCAAATTGGTTCTGAAATTAACAGCTGACGTACAGGCTGCCAGGATGGAATGGACTGCAGACCTCAAGATGTGCAATGACAATGACAGTCTGTGCAGTCTGCCTGAGCTGGGACACACACCCGTCATCCCTGATTTCCATAGCAAACAGTACTGGCACAACACCGGAATCATCACCCCCCAGGGGAGGCCAGAGAGGAACTTGAGAACAACACTCATATCTGAGGCTTCCTCTCTCCACAAGACCATGATGTCATAGGAAAACTCTGCCCTCTTTGTACCCAAAGAACATCTCAGGGAGTGTTTGGAGGGAAAACTGATCTGACAGGGAATTGAACCTACTGATCAATTATGCAAAATGAGGCAGAGATAAGTTGATGCTTTAAGTACTGGTTACTGCAATCAACACCACAAGCAGCAAACAAAGTAAATTTGAAAAATACATTGATAGGCTAGAATATTGGTTTTGCACATATAGTAAAGTATAAAGTTGTGATGTCTCATGCAAGAATATTTTGAGCAAGTTCATATACTTAAGGATGCTTTAACTTTCTAATGGGAAGCTGTAAATATATCCAGGTAACATAAGTGTCTTATGTATAGCTGATGAGAGTGGTATTATATCCTACTGGAATTTACTCTGCAGCTTAAAAGCTCTTTTCTGTGCATCAAACGATTCACTATCACAATTTATTCCACAGTTCAGCAAATTTACTGTAACCTAGGCAGTTTAAATGGTCAAATCAATGCATACCAAACAGAAGGCTTTTTTTGCGGAGTCAAGAAAACAAGGAATGCAACTGACTTTAAGTGCTGTTTTAAAATACTTTTCTGAGGAGTAATTTCAAATCTCTTCCATAACAACAGATTACAAACAGACTAAAAAGAGAAGGGAATCTGAAGTTTAAATGTCATAACGTCCTGTTAAAAGCAGTACTAACTTCCTATTCTGTCTTCATTTCTAGCCCCATGACTGAGCTCCATCCTCAGTTATGCATAGTTATTGCAGATGCTAACGGACATTCCCAGTCTGAAAGATTTATAAGCCATCCTTATTCACTAGCCTGTGTTTTGCTTGATGTAAACAGTTGCAGAGGTAGAACTTTGCAAAAATGGGGGTAATCAGAAATACTTTCTATTAAAAATACCTAATGTAGATGATGGGTTGATAGGTGCACCTAACCACCGTGGTACATGTATACCTGTGTAACAAACCTGCACGTTCTGCACATGTACCCCAGAACTTAAAGTGTGTGTGTGTGTGTGTGTGCATATATATGTATGCACACACACACACACACACACACACGACATAGCCCCTGCCCTCAAGGAGTTTAGCACATATAGGTTTAAGAAGTTTATAGTAGAGAGCAATGGTTGGAAAACTATGACTCAGGGCAGCTGCCAGCTTTGCAATAAACTTTTATTGAAACACACACACACACACACACACACATACACAAAGAAATACTTCCTATCCACACAAAATTTTTTAATCAACTGAGAATCTCTCAGTATAAAGAAACAACCTGGAAGAGATGGTGATATGTGGAACGAGTTAAACAACATTTTCAGAGTTAAAAGCATATAGTACATGTCAAATAGCTGAAACAGCAGTGCTGTAGGTTCAGAAATGCGGGGTGGGGTGAATCTCATGAGTGTGGACTGCCTAACTAGGAGATCTTCTGATTTTGAATGTGTCTGGTGGTATTTTTTACCTTTGGTTCTTACCTCCTTTCATTCTATCCCTTGTGCTTTCTCAGGACAAATTCCAGAGTAGGCAAAGAAGTGGTGTGACATACTGAACTGCAAACATCTGCTCATCACCTACTCCCAAATGTCCCACCATCACCTGGCTTTCCTTCAAAGGAAAGTCCCCACTAGGGCTTCTCCTCACAGCCAAACTCTAAGTCACTCACCTGACCTCCTTTCTAATCAGCTTAGCATAAGCTTCTACTTTACTACTAAAACATACAGGTCTGCTTATCAATTATCAAGTCACCTGCTAAGAACTCGTCTTTGCCTCAGGTCACTTCCTCTTTGTGCAAATGTGGTATCTTGAAATACCCTGTGTGGTATATGAAGTTAATCATGGCAATCTCTCATCACATCTGAATTTTTTAACTTTAAAGGATGAGAAAAATAAGCCCAAAAGAAACCTAACTGTATAAAGTTAAAGTAGGCATAGAAGAAGCTTGAGAACATTTAATTAAGCTCAGAACTGAAAACTATCAAATTATTCAAGATAACTCTCTTATGCTAGTAAAACTATTCTATATCATTTAATCCTTTAGTTACGGAATGCAGTCAATGTCTTGGCTTTATGATCTCAAGAAATATAATTATTTGTTTATACCCATAAACCCATGAAGTAAATTACAAATGATATTTTATTAGTTCCTTTTCTTACAAATTATATTCTTCAAATTTATTGACAACAATAAAACACATAATCTATGAAACAGAGATAACAATCATCTTACTTTAAATGGTTGCTGAAAAAAAAATGTAAAAGTTCTTAGAAAAGTGCTTAATACCCAAGGAGCACTTTAGAAGCATTTGCTATTGTTATTGTTATTTATTCATTTCCCTAATACAACCAATAACATACTATTCAAAATCACTTTACAGTCACTATACTACATACATGCGTAAGTTTTTTTTCTGGAGTGCTTATAAATTATAAGAAATGTTTCTTTTGACATTATTTCAACAATTGCATTTTTAAAGAATTTTTAAAGTATTATAAAGCAAATACCATGAAAATAAAGTGTTTGTGTTATCACTTTTTCAAAAGAGAAGAATTTCATTTGTCTGGATGAAAAATGATCTCAGTTGCAGAAATTTGTTTTTGTTTTAAAAAGATGTTTCTTTAATGGAGGAGTCAGTAAACTTTCTCTGTAAAGAGCCAGGTAACATATATTTTATTTTAGTCTTTGTGGACCATAAATTCTCTATTGGAGCTACTTCACTCTGCCCTTGTGACACAAAAGCAGTCCCAGACTACATATAAATGAATGTGGCTCTGTTTCAGTAAAATTTTAGCTCTTCCTGCTCTAAAGTGTGCAGTAAATGATTATTCATCCAGAAAGCAAAACCTATCGAACAATCAAATAATGTAAGTTATCACATATTATATAATGAATATTTTTTAGGAACTCAGAGACTTAAGATTGATTATCCAGTAATTGTTCATTATAACCCCTCTACTACTACTGCCGAAGGTCTATACACACACCAGAGGAAAAAGTGGTGTCCACTACGCAGTGTTCACACCTCCCCCTCCTCTCACCAGACTAATAGAGCCAGCTGAGCTCCAGTGATTTCTGGGAGAATGCACCCAGACCTTGATTTCTGAACATTCCCCCTTAGCTCAATCCAGATTAAAAAGTATTGGCTTAACTTAGTGGCCAAATCAGTAAAGCTGTACTGATTCAACTTCAGCCAAGTCCGCTCTTTTCTGGGATATTTATTAGGTTAAGTGAAGTTGTGACAAATTCATAACAAACACTTAGTTAATCATGAATTTTAGTTTCTGATGGGAAAAAAAATAAAAGAAGTTGCCAAATGTCAGGCTACTTCAAATTTAATCATATAAACAAGGAATGAGCTGATATCAAGAGTGGAAAAATACTTCGTGTTATAGAAACTTTTTCTTCTTACATAGTCTGCAGACATTACTTCATAAGTCCTGAGCAATGAACAGCAGGTATTATTAGATTTATTTCTAGAAAGTTCAGATATCAAGAAATAATGTGTCACAAAAAGTCATCTGCTTGGCTGGAAACAGAAGTCAGATTTCCAGAACTTTCTTTAAGTCACAGTGATATCTACTACAAAACTTCTTTTTATATCCAGATATTTCTAAAGGAAAGACACAGAGTTATTCCACGTAAACTCCCTTCTCCTGAGAAAAGTCAGATTTGCTGAGGGAAAGCTCAGGCAAAATTAATCTACTTCTTAAACAATGAAAAGATGAATTTCTCTCAGAATACACCATTTCCTTCTGTGAAATACTCTAAGCTGACTTGCATGGCTAACAAAGAAAATCCTGTTGGTGACTTAGGGCACACTACCAACTTCTTGTTAAACAATGCTGAGCAGCATTTAATTGCCCGAAGCCAAAAATTATCAGATTGTACCAGAAGTCTTGGCACTATTTCTGCCATCAACTTCTCTACTTAGTATAGAAGGGCTCAATGGGATGGCCCGACACTTGGTTCACCTGAGTTTGTGAATTCAATCAGCAATTTTAATTACCCAAATCCACTGCCACAAGGAAGCTATTAAAATTCAAAAGTACTTCAAGAAAACTTGATGAGGAATATAAAATCAGGCACTTTTTTAAAACTTGGATTTGTTGTACCTGAACTTGTCTGCATCATAAATCTCAGTACAAACAGTGAGGCACAAGTTAAGACAAGCAAAGGAGGAGAACAAAGTCCGAAGGAATCTCGGGACTGTAACTCAGGCTGTCTGTGCTTGTGATGCACACACATTTAGAGGAGTGAACAGCTAAAGTCTAAGAGCGATGGCTAGATGGTAATGTTTATTTTTCAAGGCTTGAGATTCTTTTGGAAATTTTTGATATGTTAAAGCAATACAAAAAGAATATTTTTATTCAGTGATCTTCATGTTCCAAACATAGAGAAGCTTTCAATATTCCAGAACATCCCAGGGCTTTTTGTAATTCTGAGCTTTTGCTTTTGCTGGTCCTTTTGCCTGAAATGCTCTTCCTCCTTTTCTCCTGGCAAATCCCTACTCTCCACCAATAGCCAATTCAAATTCCATCCTCTCTCAGAGGACTTACCCAGTTCTCCTATAGATAGTAGCTTTCCTACTTTGTTCTACTGTAGAACTTTTATCACACTTTCATTAGAACTGTTATCACAATGTATGGTTACTTCTGTTTAATTTACATGCCTGTCATCTCCCCAACTAAATTCAGGCATTTAGAAATCGGGAACTATGACTTCTGTATCATGTGAATCTTAGAACAGAGCACATTGCCTGACAGAGTAGATGCTCAATGAGGTTGAATTAATGACTTTACCAACTCAGACCTCATTTAATTTTGAGTTTTAGAAACAAAGAAATGAAAGCATGAGTGACATGCCCAAGGTTATACAGTTACAGTGCATGGCTTTCGACACATTTTCCACTCTGTACAAAACCACACCCTGAGAAATTACTGTGAAAAGATAACAATTAGCATAAAACAGAGAGACACTTACTCATCTCCGTACCAGGTGACACATACCTGTTTAAGAGAAAGGGAAAAAGAAAGAAAGGAAAGAAAAAGGAGATAAAGAAGAAACCAAACTGGAACTATTCCTAGAACAAGGGGGTCTCAACCTCAGCCCTACTGTTACTTTGGACAAGATAATTCTTTGTCATGGAGGGCTTTCCTTTGCACTGTGGGTTATTTAGCCACATCTCCAGCCTCTACTTACTAGATGCCAGTAACAGTACACTCCACCCCCAATTATGACAACCAGAAATTGTCTCCAGATATTGCTTTATGTCCCCTGGGGAAAAAATTGCTCCTGGTTGGGAGTAACTTCCCCAGATGAACAATCTTAGAGGAGATAATTTCCACACTACTTCAAGCAAAGCAGCAATCAATTAACATGTGTGGTACACTGGCTTCAAACCAATACTCTCATATTAAGCATAGAAGCCAGAACCTGAAATGCCTAATCCTCTTACATTTTTATTAATCTCTTTTATTAAAATCAACGATGTTGTCACTTGGTCTATGGCTGCTAATGCAACAGCTAAAGGAAAAAACACTAAAACTTCCAGCTCATACAAAACTTAAACACATTTAATAAGTTCTAAAGGTAATCTTAATAATTTTTACTTTAGCTTTACTTTAAACTTGCTTAAAGTTCCTTGCTCAGCATTAAACATAAGAACCACAAATTCAGTATTACTGTATGATATCACCTAAGGAAATAAAATTACTGAGAGAGTAATTGAATGTCCTTCACTTGCTTTTAGTATATATCTTCCAAAAGCTATCTCTTCTTTTATGGTACGTAAAGCTTTCTAACTGAGATTTTTATACATATATGTGCATTTTAGGAATTTGGGATTTCCTCTCTTTAACCCTTAAAGTTACTTCATAGTTTGCATAGTTCTACTACAGTTTCTAAATATGCAGCATAACATTAAATTCACATTTCAGAACTGTAGGAACAAACATGGGTAGTCAATGGCCAGAGCTATTACTTTTTATTTTTGAAAAAGAAGCCGAGATTGGCTTTGAAGAAAGGAGTAACACTAAATTAGTGTATTTTATTCATCTAGATTCATCTAGTACAATAAAACTTTATCATTACAAGTAGATATAGTCCAAAACCACCGTTGTTAAATTGCACAAACCAGGAGGTTCCATTACTGCAAAGTTAATGAAATGGCAGAGTAGCCAGTAAAGCTAGCTGGCTGGGAATTCCTGGAGTCTGGCTTCCAGCTTCTGGCTTTGGTATGGCACTACTGGGCAGCAACTGTCCACTCTGGCCTAAATATCAATGAAGATGATACTTGGCACTAATGCCAGCTTTGATGTCCAAGAAACAGCAGCAGGGACACATAGAAGTCAAGTGATTTTATCACTAGATAGTGCAAATTAAACCCAAAAGTTTCTTAAGACAGAGGACTCGTCCCTCTGCCTTCTGCTTCCTGAAGACAGAGTAGTCTCCTATTTCCTACCCACATCACCGTCCTCTGTAGTATTCCCGTCCCCACAAGATAAGAACCTTAACCAGAGGATGAGAACACACTGAAAATTATACTATACCCAAATTCTATTTCTCATGGAAGTTTTAACAGTCACTTGTATGTTTAAAAGGCATTTAAGAGAAGTATCACGACTCCAAGTGTGAAGATTTTAACCAGAAATCTTTCCCATCCTAGTTTCTCCTTCCTCTGTATGGTCATAAATCTGAATGAATGTGTCAAAAAATAGATGGACAGAAACATTTTTTGGTATAGTACTTCCATTTCAATCCATACTTTCCAAAATTTCAATCTTTCATTTAAATTGAATTTTTTTCCTAACCCAAAATCTTATTAACTACCATAGAAACAGTTCTTATACAGGCATACCTTGGAGATATTGCAGGTTTGATTCCAGACCACTGCAATCAAGTGAATATCACAATAAAGTAAGTCACACAAACTTTTTTGTTTCCCAGTGCATATAAATGTTACACTGGGCTGTAGTCTATTAAGTATGCAATGGCATTATCTCTAAAAATTAATCTACATGCCTTAATCTAAAATTACTTTATTGCTAAAAATGGCTAACAGTCATTTGAGCCTTTAGTAAAGAGTAATTTTTTTGCTGATGGAGGATCCTACCTCAGTGTTTATGGCCGCTGACTAATCAGGGTGGTGGTTACTGAAGGTTGGGGTAGTTGTGGCAATTTCCTAAAATAAGACATGGAATTTGTCACATCAATTGACTCTTTCACAAAGAATTTCTCTGTATCACACTATTCTGTTTGATAGCATTTTACCCAAAATAGAACTTTAAAACTTGAAGTCAATCTTCTCAAACCCTGCCACTGCTTTATCAAGTAAGTTTATGTAATATTGTAAACTTTTTGTTGACATGTCAACAATGCTCACAGCATCTTCACCAGCAGTACATTCTATGTCAAGAAACCCCTTTCTTTGCTCATCCATAAGAAGCAACTCCTTATCCATTCAAGTTTTATCATGTGATTGCAGCAAATCAGTCACAGTTTCAGGTTTTACTTCTAATTCTACTTTTCTTGCTATTTCCATCACACCTGCAATTACTTCCTCTACTAAAAATCTTGAATCCCTCAAAGTAATTCATATGAGTTGGAATTAACTTCTTCCAAATCCTGTTAATATTGATATTTTGATCTCCTCCCATGAATCTCAATATTCATAATGGCATCTGAAACGGTGAATTTTTTTTTTTCGGAGTCTCACTCTGTCACCAGGCTGGAGTGCAGTGGTGTGATCTTGGCTCACTGCAACCTCTCCTCCCAGGTTCAAGTGATTCTCCTGCCTCAGCTACCAGAGTAGTGGGGACTATGTAGTGGGCATGTGCCACCACATCTGGTTAATTTTTGTATTTTTAGTAGAGACGGGGTTTCACCATGTTGGTAAGGATGGTCTCAATCTCTTGACCTCGTGATCTGCCCACCTTGGACTTCCAAAGTGCTGGGATTACAAACGTGAGCCACCATGCCTGGCCAAGGAATGGTGAATTCTTTTCAGAAGGTTTGTGTACTTTTCTCAGACCCAAATCCATCAGAGGAATCACTATGGCAACCATAGCCATACAAAATGTATTTCTTAACCAATAACACTTGAAAGCCAAAATTGCTCCTCTGTGAGATGTAGAATAGATGTTGTGTTAACAGGCATGAAAACAACATTAATCTCCATGTACATTTCTTTCAGAGCTCTTGAGTGACCAGGTACATTGCCAATGAGCAGCTGTATTTTGAGAAGAATCTTTTTTTTTTTTTTTTTTTGGAGCAGTAGGTCTCCACAGTGAACTCAAAATATTCAGTAAACCATGCTATAAACAGGTGTTCTATAATACAAGGTTTGTTGTTCAATATATAGAACACAGGCAGAGCAGATTTAGCATAATTCCTAAAAGGCTTAGAACTTTCAGAATGGTAAATAAGCACTGGCTTTAACTTAAAGTCATCAGCTGCATTAGTTCCTAACAAGAGTCAGCCTGTTTTTTGAAGCTTCGAAGTCACGCATTGACTTCTCGTCTCTAGCTACGAAAGTCCTAGATGGCATCTTCTTCCAGTAGAAGGGTACTCCATCTACATTGAAAATCTGTTCCTTAGTGTAGCCACATTCATCAATTATCTTAGCTAGATTTTTAGAATAACTTGTTGCAGCTTCTACAAAAGCATTTTCTGCTTCACTTTGCACTTTCAGGTTATGGGGAAGGCTTCTTTCCTTAATCCTTCTGAGCTAATCTCTGCTAGCCTTCAACATTTCTTCTGCAGCTTCCTCATCTCACTCAGCCTTCCTAGCCTTGAATAGAATTAGAGCCTTGTTCTGGATTAGGCTTTGGCTTAAGGGAATGTTGTGGTTGATTGATCTTCTATCCAGTAAATTGTCTCCATATCAGAAGTAAAGCCATTTTGCTTTCTTATCATTCATGTGTTCACCAGAGTAGCACTTTTAATGTGCTTCAAGTTCTTTTCCTTTGCATTCAAAACTTGGCTAACTCTGTGGCCCAAGAAGCCTAGCTTTTGGCCTATCTTGGCTTTGGACATACTATCCTCAGTAAGATTTATTATTTCTAGCTTTTGATTTAAAGTGAGATATGTGAGACTCTTGCTTTCACTTGAACATATAGAGGCCACTGTTGGGTTATTAATTGGCCTAATTTCAATACTGTTGTGTCTCATATAATAGAAAGACCCAAGGAAATGGAGAGTGACTGGAAAGGGGTTGATAAGTGGAACAATCAGAAGACACACACAACACTGACAATGTTGTCTGTCTCACATGGGAGTGGTTCATGGTGCCCCATAACAATTCCAAGAGTAGCATCACAGATCATCGATCCCAGATCACCATAACAGATACAATAATAATAGAAAAGTCTGAAATATTGTGAGAATGACCAAAACGTGACACAGAGACATGAAGTAAGCTCACACTGTTAGAAAAATGGCATTGGCACAGAGTAGCCACAAACATTAAATTTCATTAAAACATGCAGTAGCTGTGAAGCACGATAAAGCAAAGGGCAATAAAACCAGGTATACCTATATTTCAGATGCATTTTCCTATTGTTATTATATTACTACATTACTCTATTGAAAACTTGGAATATTTGGCAGATAAAATGTTGATAATCTCTTACAAAAGTCAGAAATGTCTGATTATTGACTAAGACTGAAAAAAATTTTGCTATGGTTTGAAGACTTGATGACTTATAAAGCCCCATTTTTAGAGAAAAAATTACATTTTCCCTAGGAATTTCTGCATATAATTGTAGTATTCATTTACATGCAGAAGTTCCTGGGTGGCATGTGGTGGTCTAAACTCAGCCCAATTTCAATTCCAAGACAAACTGAAAAGTGTTTTATAATTCTTTGGCTCAGAAGGGGCACATTTTTCATAATATTTCCAAAGACAAGTACAAGCCAGCTAATGATATTTCTACCTGAGAGACAGAGGTACACTATAGCAGCTCAATAGCCACTATGCAGAAATCGGGTAAACAAAGAAATCTCGAGGAATCAGAGACTGATTTTCCCAAATCCCATGCTGGCTACCAGATCCTAACCCTCAGTAAAAGTAGATTCTATCTAAATATCATAGTCCAAAATTTCCAGTGTTTACACATATATAAATTCTGATAATCATAAGATAATGCTCACAAGTAGTCCAGATATCTGAATATTCTGCTTTTAACTTTTATGTTTTTATCAAATACTAGTCTCTTTTCACAGGAGGGAAAATTTGAGAATTCAAAGTGGCACATGAATCATCTCTGAGTTGATATTACTTACAATTGATATGCCTGAAGAAAAATATTTCTGAGATTTTATGTCATGTAAAGACTTGTAAGTCTGAATAACTCATTCTAAAATCTTGGGGTAGGAGAACAGAAAACAAGTAAGCAAAGGAAAAACAAAAAGACATGGGAGGAAAGGCAGGGAAGAAAAAAGATGATTATATTAAAGAAATGAAGGAAGGAAAATAATAGAGAAGAAGCTCCAATTTTCTGCCTTAGGGTAATAACAGAACGGCAAACAATGGCCATGGAAATATTGAGCTTTCTAAACCTCTCTTTCAACTAGAGATTTCAAAAACAAACAATCAATAACAAAGAATCACAGCAAGTATTTGATGCTAATAAGTTTTAATAGTTTCAAAACATATATTCCTCTTAAGTTTTTGCTGTTTAAACTATGAATGCCAAAATAAATAAGTCCTTACCTCTTGTTACCCATTCACTTTTGGCTTTTTTCCCTTTCCAGTGTTCTTGGCATAGGTCAACTGGTGAGCACTGATACCGTGGGTTCCAGAGCCCTAGTCAACTTTTCTGAAATAAGCCCTGAAAAGCTAGAGCAATCCTGGTAAAGTCAGTTTTCTTTCTCTCTCATCCAAGTCTTCCCCTAATCTCCCACCTAAAATTCACCTTTGCTATTTTCATTATAATTCAGGTTTCTCTGTATTTCTTCTGATGCTCTGTTTACTTTCCTTTCTGTGCATTACTTTTTTACATTTCTGCTCTTTCCTGAGTTACTTTATTCTAGACATGTAATGATGCAATTTTTAAATTAGAAAAAAAAAACTGTAAATGGTATGACATAGATAGCTAAAGAGTTTCAAACGGCAGAACAGGCTCAGCTGAAGTGTGACTATACACACCTGTCAACACTACCTGTAGTTTTATCATTCCTTGGGGACCAAAGAGTGTTTTTCTTGTTTCTGGTCCAGCAGCTTAGAACTTCACCTTGTCTAACTATAAGACATCAAGGGAAAGGTTTCAAAAATACTTTTACAAAATCTGCCAGAATAACTAAGTGATATAACACTGAGAAAGAAGTGTCTCCAGGGTATAGAGCTTACAGTCAGGAGATAGATAGAAAAGTCTTTCCAACTTTGGAAAGCATGAAAAGTTGGAAGAAACAGTGTTGAGAAAGAAAGAGAAGGAAGGAGGAGAAGCTAAAGAAAAGGGAACAGAGGACTGATAAAAACAGTTTGATTCCAGGATATGCCTTGGTAACTGAAGCTACTTTGCATTTTGATGTTGCTATGCCATGCATTTTAGCCCATTCTATATTAATTACTTTGTTTCTTGCTTTAAACAAAACACATATATAAAAAAACAACCATCTCTAAGGTTGTCAAATAAAGTATCCAGGTTATTGCAAAAGTTTTGTTCTAAATGTTGCATCCAAAAGAATAACGAATTTTATATAGCTTGTTATACTTAGCAAGGCAGTTTCACATTTGCCATACGTAATCTCATTTGGACCACGGAAGGGTAGGCAGGACAGGTTATCAGACGTGATGCTGAAAGAACTTAAATGACACTGCAGTAATCAAGGGAGTCTGAACTTAAAGTATACCTGAGGCTTTTTAACTGTATATTCCGCACTCTGCCCAATACTCATGATTTTAATATGTTACAAGATAGACTCAACTAAGGAAAGTACTATTTGTAAAACATTTGTTTGTATAATATTCGTTGCCCAAATTTATCTAAGTTAGATCTAAGTCATGAAAGAGGAAAAAAAACAAGCTAATTTGAAGCTTTACTTACTGTGGACCTTTGTTTTCCCTCCTATTCAGATTATCACAATTTTACACAAAATGTTCTAAGTTCAACTGTACTAAAGAAATGATCTTCACATAATCTCTAAACACCATTACCATTTAACTTATAAACAAAAAAAACATATATTTGAAAGGAGATTTAGATCCTGAGGATTTGATGAGAATAAAATTTGATGGGATTATAATATATTCTATTCTTTCATTACTTTCTCATCTATCTCTGTTTTAAAAAAAATCCATCTTAATACAAGCATCAAGTTATAACTTTATTATGTCGCCTTATAGGAAAAACCTAATTATATTCCCCTGCAATTTCTCACAAATAAACATTATTTCTACATTTCTATTGTCCATTTGTGTACACGGCAAGTATTTTCTGATACAATTTACTGAACTGTTACATTTGAGAATTATTATATGATTGGGAATTCATGAAGCAACATCATTGTAATGGTGTAAAGCTGTATTAAGCAACAATGCTCAACAACATTTCTCTAACTCTAGCAAAATTAGAATGATTCTCAAAGTTACAAATGTTTCACCTTTGCCTACACGTGTATTTCTGCCTGACAAATAAAGCCCTCTACTTAGCTATAAAGTCCAAGAAAATTTTAAATTAGACTAAGTTTTCTCTTAATTAATGTCAATTTTCAAAGCAACTCCAATGTCCTCAAAGTACTATTTTCATGGAATTGAAAATATCAATGGATAACTCTAAGAATGTTATGCTTTTCACAGGAGATACACAGCATTTATTACTTGAGAAACACTTTTAAAGTTTTATTTTAGGTCAATGGCAGTATTTTGGGGTATGATGATGACATAAAACACATTGGAAATAGCTATTTCTATGGCTAACTTCATACAGACCTCAATTACTGAAGGGATTTAGCCCCCCAAATTAGGAAGTCACTTACATTGACTCTGACCTCCCCTCATGAGAAGTCCAGGTGCTTCTTCTTGAACTTCAAGGGCTCGGGCAGCCCAGGCATTGCCCCAACACTGCTTAGAGCAGTGGTCAGTCTGGAAGTAAAGAAGCACAGTAGTATCCCAGAGTGAGTGTTTTAAACAAGGCCTGCAAGAGGCACTAATACTGCATCCATGTCTGGCCACATGCCATTTCAGACTACAACATTATCCCACCGCAGCAAGTAATGGTGATGAAAACCTAGAATAAGCTGTATTAATCCAAAGAATGTATAAGTGAGTTATGAACACATTTCTCCATATTATCATTCATTCGGAAGTTAGTCTTGATAGCATGATAATATTACAACTCCATATTCAAAATAATTATGGAATACACAGAAAATTAATTATATATATACTATATGAATTATATTGTCTAAAAATAAGAACAAAATTTTAATATCATAAAATATGTAAAATTATTTTAATTAAACTATTAAGTTCCAATTATAAAATGTATTGATTTTTATTTATTCTTCTATCTTTTTTTATTTTTTGAGGCAGGGTCTCATTCTGTCACCCAGGCTGGAGTGCAGTTGTGTGATCACCACTCGCTGCAGCTTTGACCTCCCAGGCTGAAGTGATCCTCCTACCTCAGCCTCCCAAGTCGTTGGGACTACAGGTGCATGCCAACACACCTGGTTAATTTTTTTTTAAATTATTTTGTAGAGGTGGGGGTCTTCCTATGTTGTCCAGGCTAGTTTTGAACTCCTAGGCTCCAGTGATTCTCCTATCTTGGCCTTCCAAACTGCTGGGATTACAGGTGTGAGACACTGTGCCTGGTCTATTCTTTCATCTTTTCAAAAAACATAATACATGCCTGAAACTAAAATTAGTCTGATACACACATATTCCATTATTACTGAATAAAGTACAATATAATTTAATTAATACATAGTGCATAAGATTTAAAGTAACCAACTAGAAATACCACAGGGTTTTCTCCTGACAACAGAAGAACTCTATTTACAGAGCAGTTTGACTCGTGCAGTTCGGGTACCCTGGAGCTACACCAGGGTCTTCACTTACTCTCCAATGTTTCAGGAAATGCAAACGTGTGATTTTCTGGGGTCATCCACCAAAACCAGGTTTAGCTACACCTGATGCTCCTACCCCAGTGGTTTTGGGGACATTCACAAACTCAAAATAAAAAACATAAAACTGGAGGAAATGAAAATGAAAGCATCATGGAAGAGGGGAGAAACCACTGTTTAAGAGGAGACCATGATGCTGTTTCAATTCCAAAGATAAACAGGTCTATGACTTTACCAAGAGTTAGAGCAGCGATCTGTTTCCTCCTGAAACAGTGGCAAAAAAAAAAAAAAAAAAAGGGATTTTATAATTGATATCATAGTATAATCACCAGGTGAGCTTTTAAAAACTAGGAATATTCAGTACCCCTCACAGAGATTCTGATTTAATGCATCTGGGATATAACCTAAATATTAGTATTTTTAAGACTCCCCAAAATAATTTTAATGTGCAACAAAAGTTAAAACACCACAAATCTAAAATTCCAAATGATCTCAAAGTATTTTCCCTGACTCAGAGATTCTTAGTCTGTAAGCGTTCTATGGTTGTGTACCTCCGAATTCTATGATGCTGTACCTTACACTCATTCTATCACTCTTAAAAGCTAAGAAGTGTCACATTACTTTTAAAAAGTATTTCAGATGATGGACCAAAAACAGCATTATACAACCACTGTATTATAATGAATATAACCTTGACATTTTTTCCTTCAAATGGTATACTGTTATGTTACATGTATATTACTTATTATACTATTATCTTATATATATGTATATGTATGCTGGGATGGGTAAGATATGTATCTAATAATTGTCCAACTAAAATTTCCATTTGTCTAAAATTATATCTTCAAATAACACCAATATTTTATCAACTTAATAAGAAAAAGTAGCATCTTTGCACTGTAATTTTTTAAAGTTATACCAATGATTAAAAAAACTTAATTACTCACTACTCGGGCCTTAAACACTTCTTACACTTTGAGTCGTGCAAGGCTACAATTCTATAATTCTTACATTTTGGATTTTAGAGAAGAAACTGAAAAGCAGTAATCAATGCCAAAATCTAAGAAAGCCAAAAGAGTCATTTAAAGGACAACAGAATTAGGAAATAAATATACCCAATCTTAACTAAAACGTGCTTGTGGATGACTCATGCTTTGAGGTGAACAACTGTTAAGACCAAACACTGCACACGCAAGATGTAAATCCTATAAATATGCAGAAGCACAATCCCGTGTAAAGTCAAATGTTGACAATAAATAAAAGTAAGATAAATAAAATAAAACAGAAAAATATAAATAGATGTTACAAGAACAAATATAATATGACATATATGTCATTCACTAGCAAAGTTTAAGTTTACTACTAATAAACGTTATACCTAATACCTATTAAATACTAAGAGTCATAGCGTACTAGTGTTATGCCCATTTTATATCCGTGGAAAAAGGCTCAGAGAATTTTAGTAACTTCTCCAAATCTCCCATCTGGAAATACCATAACCAGAATTCAAGCCAAAGGCAGATTTGGCTCCAGAGATTCTTACCCTGTAAGTGTTCTAGATAAGTAGAAGAGTAACGGAGAAATCACTTTTTAGGTTGTCCTTTATCATAACGTGCTATTCAAACACTAGAAGCAAGGCCACTTTTTTAATTTTGTAAAAGACATCAAAAGAATCTGTAAAACGTTCATGGACCTTTTCTAAGATGTTACCTTTATGTCCGTACTTTCAAAGGAAGACATTTATCATAAAATGTCATGCATTTATGTACTTGTGAATTGAAAACAATCAAAATTAGCCATAAAAATTATATAATATATAAATTTACAATAAACTCTAATGTATTAAACTACAAGAAGCACAAACATTTCCTCAATGTTACCAGAATAAAAATTAACAAAAAAAGGTGGGGGTGGGCATGAGAAGATATCATCATGAAAGTAAGAGTTCCAATAATCCTGCAAAATGTCTTTTTTTCATTATTAATAATACTATTATTTCATCAAAAATACGTGATTTTCCTGGCATTCATGCAAAAATTCTCTGGCAAATGCTCGAATTTCAATGTATAGACAAGCAGCAGAACCAGTTCTCTAAAGATTATTTGTTACTAGATCCTACTCTGCCAATGATTTAATCTTATTCTTCCTGAGCATCACTTTCCTTAATTACAAAAATGAGACGGTTAAACTATATTGCTGATTTTTTTCCCGTATAATATTTTTAGAAAGTTTTCAATCATGCAGCAAAGTTGAAAGAGTCATACCATAAGCACCCCTACCTATATCCTTTACCTACCTTCTACCATTAATATGTTACTATACTTGCTTCATTGTGTATCCACCCTGTACCCATCCATCAATGCACCTTATTTTTGGTTCACTTCTAAGTAATTCACACTGATATACATTTCCCCCTAAATATTTCAGCATGCCATAATTGTTCAGTAATTGTTTCATCTTTTTACATAAAATTTATAAATCTTAAGTGCTTATTAAAACAATTAGTTTTAATAAATGCATGTACCCAATGCCTATCAAAATATAAAATATTGTATTCGTGTATTTTAAAATTTATTTTCTAAGTACAGAGGCCAAGATATAAAACAGGTATAAGCAAAATGGCTTTGTCAGAAATAAGTAAGTGTGAAGATCTTTACCCTTAGTGGGTCCCTCTACCTGCCTCAGGGGTTCCAAGAGCTCGCAGTTCTTCAAAAGAGTGAAAATCATCTGATCAGATGCTCTCAAAGATCCCTTCCAGCTCCCTATGTCAATGCCTCTGACCACAGATGAAAGTAATTAAACCACTCTGCCTTTCACCAAACATGAAACAAGGCCAACTTCTCAAAGCTTGCAAGTTTCACTGCTAAGTTATAATTGGTTTAATTATTTGTTTATTATGCTTAAGGCAATCCCGGGTTTGTATCTTGGATAGTCATCTTTTTTTAAGTGATTTTGAATGGCAATTAATATTTTTCTATAGTAGGGCCAAGCTCTAGTCACAAACTGGAATGAGCTTTCATACATTATGGCCAGTTACCAAATGCAATGCTACTATGGGTAGGTATTCACAGTCAAGGGTAGAGTTTTCTTCACATAGAGGAATTACAATTCCTGCTGAGATCAATCAGTCTTGGGAGCGTGCATGCTCTGTCTGTCTCTCTGACCTTAATATAAGCTGTACCCTTTAAATAAACAAAGCCCCTCCAGGGAAATGTGAGAGGCTAGCCCTGCTCCTCGCTCACATGTAATTTTAGACAAGTCTCCCAGGCCTCAGTTTTCTAGTTGGTAACACTTAGGGAGGGGTGACTAAATAATCCTCAGCATTAATAACTTCAGTCACATGAACAGTGAACACAAACTTCACTTCAGAAAAGCCAGCTTCCTGCAGGCAATTAAGTACCTGGAAAAGAAAGCTATAAACCTGTAATTCATCAGATCACTCAATCATCATAAACATTCAGGCTTAACCACAGATTTGACTCAGACTGCAGGAAGACTTAATCCTGTTCTCAGTATTTATACGGACCTTTTTGAATAGCTGATCCTTGCTTCTCTGACACATAACTTTCTTTTTTTTCTCAGACCATCTTCCTTAAAAAAACTCCAGTTTGAGCTATTAGTTTTTAATGCATTTTCTAGAACATCAAAAAGTTCAATATTACTTAGAGTACATCTGTATGAAATAGGGCCCAATTAATAATGAGCTCTCCTCTGTACTTGTTATTTATGTTTTGGTGAGTCTATTGATTACCAATATTGCCTATGATAAAGGTAATATTAAAAAATACACTCCAAGGGTAACTCAAGTAGAATTAGTAGACTAGGAAGACAATTCTGGTGGGAAGAGTTTGAATCATGAGCATATTAATTGCTCAGGACTGTGGGCAGACAATTCTCCATGGATCTCTTGAGTTTCTGCACATGTTGTCAGTAGAAGTACTGATCTGATGTCCTTTGTTCTAGATTATCTTTTTAAACATTTTTGTGTGGAGAAAAACCTAGCCAGATAGAGCAGAGGGCAGATTTGTTTGCTGATCAGTGTAACATCTTTTTCCCTGGGGAAAAGCTTGAACAGATTTGCTTGCAGCCTGTTATAAAAGAGTTCCCTAAGTTCAGGGTCCTCAGCTGTGACAAGGTTCCTCTGCATTCACAGTATCCACCTTCCCACTCCATGTCACCCCCAAGGGACTTAGGTTGCAAGAGGAACCCCCCTCAATACAAAAATGTATAGGGTGCAGGAGGAACTCAACACAAAAATGAATTTCATACCGTTTGCTATGCTAGACATAATGAAGGTCTTTGTATATGAAAAAAGAGCTACTGTGAGCATCTTTGAAATTGTGGCAGCCTAACAAGTTAAATGTCACAGTTCTTTACGAGGACATTGTCATAATCCATGATTGTTATGTGGGTACAATCTCTGTTCATCTGAAGAATCACTCATCTTTCAGGTAACACTGACAGGCTCACACATCACGCCTCACATAAATTTCCTGACAGACAAATTGCAGTTCATAGAATCAAAAAATTATTAGTGTTTATTTAGAAAACAAATTCTGCAGAAAAAATAACATGAGTAAACTCAAGACTTCTTTAGATCTATATAAATATGACATTTTTAGTAGAGGCTATTGTTTTCTTGTGTAGCAATAGATAAACAAACCCTATGAATATTTTCACATGGTAATAGAACAAAAGCCAAACAGGAAATACTATCTCATGAAGGTAATGATTGTAAAAAAATAAGTAAGTGCCCCTGAAAAGAGTTTAAACATCATTTCTTGATGGTTCTAGAAGCAACCAAAGAAAGTGAAGAGGCTGGGCATGGTGGCTCACGCCTGTAATCTCAGCACTTTGGGAGGCTGAGGCGGATGGATCACCTGAGGTTAGGAGTTCAAGACCAGCCCGGTCAACATGGTGAAACCCTGTCTTTAAAAAAAAAAAAGAAAGACAGTGAAGAATGAGAGGATTATAGAGATTTACTACACTGATTTCTCTTTTTTTGGAGGCAGGGTCTCACTCTGTCACCCAGGCTGGAGTGTAGGGGCCATCATGGCTCACTATAGCCTAGACCTCTCTGGCTCAAGATATCCTCCCACCTCAGCCTCCTGGGTAGCTGGGACTACAAACACACACTACCACACCTGGGTAATTTGTTGTAGTTTTTGAAGAGATAGGGTTTCACCATGTTGCCAAGGCTGCTTGGCTGCGAACCCCTAGTCTTAAGCAGTCCACCTGTGTTAGCCTTCCAAAGTGCTGGGATTACAGGTGTGAGCCACCGTGCCCAGCCTACATTGCCTTCTTGTAGTGCCTAAACTTCCCCAGGGGATGCTATAAATAATTATAAACTAAAATATAACTGTTTTTCATAGTACCTTAGCTTAAATGGCTATTATGAGACAGCTGTTAAATGGCATGACTACAAATTAAAAGCAAGATGCAGAATGCAAAGGCTCAGTGATACAGGATTCTGTTTTGGAACACAGTATTTGCATATTTTCAACTAGATTTTCATACATCTATAAAGGATCAGCTTTGCCCTGAATTTCTCAGGTGAGTAAGCTACATATCATTTATTTGCTTTAAGCAGTTCTTTCTAATTAAGCCATATTTCAAAAGGTAACTTATATGTGCTGTCTCTGAGAAACAGTATGAGATACCAAACAAAAACAATCATCTCCAAAAAGACTTTCTCTCAGAATAAAAATAGACAACATTCAGCAACAAGAGGATATAAACTATGTTTCTTTCTAGGATCTATTAAGATTCTTAGAATTTCAGAGACATGTATTAAAAATTCATTAAGTTAATTAGCATAAATAATTTCATTTTCTCAGAACACTTTAATCATAACAAACTTATCATGTACTAAGGGAGTTTCCCTGGTGTTTTGTTAAGTCAATGATCTGGACTTGTATTTAAATAAGGAAAGTATCCATTGGGAAATTGGCTGAAATCTCTTATTTCAAAGACTGCTTGGAATAAATATGTAATTACTTCATAGTTCATGTGGCATGGTGATGACTTTTTCAAATATGTGCTCATAAACCCCAATGCATAATTTAGGTATTTTATATTTGATTAAATAAGAAAAATGAGAAAAAGAAAACTCAATCCAAAAGCTTTTTTTTTTTCATTCTATGGTAAGATAAGCACCTCTACGGGAAATGTAATTTCAAATGTAATTTTCTATGATGTGCTTATACAACAGTAAGTATAAACAGATACTTTTTTTAAAGGGATTAGAATGCAGTCTTGTTATAATTATCTCTAAATAAAAAAAGTTTCTAATCAAGATACCCTGACAGAATGATACCTGAGTCCCTAACTTCTCACATTCTGTTGAGCAACTATGGAATGAGGAAGAAATCTACTTGGCAACCTGCTTCCAGTAAAGCTATCACATGGGCAGGGAATCTAATCAGACTGTGCATGAAAGCGCTGTTTTCATTATAGATTTCCAGATCCCAACCAAGCAACTGGCTTTGCACTTCTGATCTGTACTTTAGAGTCTTTAATTTTAAGAAATTTCTCCAGGCGCTTCTAACACTCTGGCAGGTTTGAGAGCCGTTCACAGGGTCACAGACACAGGGTAGGAAACCAGAACAGTAAGCAAACCAAATCAGTTTTAAAATGAGAAGTAGGAAGCAACAAAGAAGCAGATCAGATCTGAGAGGGCTCCATGGCTGATAATGAAGACAGAAATGGAGGTCAAACACTCAAGCTGGACCTCTTCACAAGACAGTGTGTCAGACCAGAAACACTGTCAGGAAACTAGGTATGTGGACGGCTAGATTGTTAAACAAGGCAACAGTGCTTCCGACAGAAAGTCTATTGTCCTATTTTCTGGATCCAGGAACAATACCATATTTAGGAACACCATCAACTTAATTTTTTCTGTAGCATGAAGAAATACTGTCACATTAAACAGACTCATTAACTATAAGACATTCAGGTTTCAGAAACATTCAATTTGGGGCAATGAATTTTATGAGTGAAATACATGAAGGTAGGGTTATATCAAGATGAGGCACAGGAAGAACACTGAGCAGTTTACTTTGTTAACTTATAAAGTTAACTTGAAAATTGAAAAGAGGGGGTTCAGAAATAAGGGCACTTCACAAAAATTGAGCAGATTCTGGTAACCCTCTTTGCAAACCAAAATAAATCATGCTTTCCTATGTCAAGGAAGGTGTTTACCACCAGCAGCCCCACAAAGACTGAGAGAACAGATACATTTAGTGATTACGATTTTAGGCTTAGACTATTCTCAACAGCAAAGATATGAATCAACCTAAGTGTTCCTTAATGAATTGGATAAGGAAAATGTGGCATATATACACAAAGAAATACTATTCAGCAATTAAAAAGAATGAAATCACTTCATTTGCAGCAACATGGATGGAACTGGAGGTCATTATGTTAAGTATAAGTCCAGCACAGAAAAACAGATATTGCATGTACTTGCTCACATGTGGCAGCTAAAAAAAAAAAAAAAAGCTGATCTTATGGAGATAGAGAGTAGAATAATTATCAGAGACTGGGAAGAATGTGGGTGTTGGAGGAATGAAGAGAGGTTGGTTAATGGGTAACAAAGTACAGTTAGAGAGAGGGAATATATTCTAGTGTTTGTTAGTAGAGTAGGGTGACTACAGATAACAATAACAAATTATATTTCTCAAAATATAGCTAGAAATAAGGACTTAAAATGCTCTCCACACAAGAAATAACAAATACTGCAGGTGATAGATAACCTAAATGCCTTGATTTGATCATTACACATTCTATTCACATAACAAAATATCACACGTGCCCCACAAATATGTACTAATATTATGTATGTATCAGTAAAAAAAGATTTTAAGCATACGACTCAGGCTTGGGTTTCATCACTTAGCAGCTACACAATCATGGGCCTGTTACTTAATCTTGATAAGCCCCAGTGTTCTCATGTGTAAAATTGGATAATGGGCTATAATAACATTAACTAATTCAAGTGATGGGCATAGTTATTTGAAGTAATGCATTTATTTTATTAAATTACTTAGTACTAGTGCAAATTCCAATTTTAGCCTTACAGTGTTATCCGAGCATTTCAGTTAACTGATTTTCATGAACACATCAGTGCAAAGATTGCCTTCTATATACTAGTTACAAAAGGGCCCTCGCATCTTGAAATGTGTGGCTCTACATAGGATGACAGGATGCCAGATTTGGAATTGGACTTAGGGACTCTTGAAAACTCCCTAACTTTGTAACAGAAGAATCTAAGACTTAGAAATCAAATGAATATAAGCCACATTTTTCTACTGGTGTCTAGAAATTGCTTAATTGAATGTTGTCTTACAATATTTCCCATTTTCAATTTTTGATGAAACTAAAAAAAGTAGCACATACTTGTTATAAATAATTCAAATAATAATGAAGAGGAAAATAACAAAATCTCCATTTGTTGCCCCGTAGAAGCCCATCTGCTCCCAAGAAGTTACTCCTGGATCTAGGCGTTCTCCCAGACCTTCTTAATGAGCTTACAAATCCTTCCTGTAAGAAAGTCATGTTCTCCACAACACAGTAAGCCTTAAGAAACTGGTTTCCAGGCTTTCCGAAAGTGAAACAGCCAGGACTGGTATCCAAGTTTCCTGATTCTCAGCTAGTGCTTTTCACCACACCGTGATTCCTCCTGTCCTTGTAGATCATGCTTCTGTTTGGGTTCCAAGTGTTCTTTTATTTTCCTTAATGGTAGCTCCTTTTCTCTGGTTTGTTCTGGCTTCTGTTTCCTGCTTATAAAATATATCACTCTAGAAATTTATCAAGATCTTTGTCAACAGGTATTAGGTAGAAAAAAACTGTGCTACTATTACTTGCAAAACTGCATGTAACCCTCTCACTTCTAGTCTCAGTTTCTTTGTGTTAAAAGTGAGGATAATGATCCCTGTTATATACTTCTCACTCTATTGTTATGAGAACTAAATAACTACTTAATCCAATAAGTAAAAATGTTTGATCACTATAGTGATCATAGAATTTTCTTGAACAATTCAATGCCTATCATACCACAAGGCCCACAGCATGGTCTACAGAAAAAACTCTCTAGGTTGCTTTGAAGTTATGTTTCAACAAACCCTTATAGCTTTTCCCACATTCAGGGGCCTCACTTCAGCTCATTCTAAAGCAACTGCATTAATATCAGGCTCCTTCTTGGTTCCTCCTCATCTCCAAGAACTCAAAACATTGAAATGTCCCAGAACTAAGTCCTTAGAACACTTTTTTTTTTAATCTACAGTCACTCCCATGGTGATGCCACCCAATCTTACCACTACGAATATCACCTCCATTCTGACAGCTTCTAAATTCACGTCTCCATTCTGGATTCTCCTCTGAACTTGCAACCTGTGTCCGGCTGCCTACTTGAACTTAACATTTGAATGTTTAATTGGCATCTCAACTCTACATGTCTAACTTAACCCTGGCCTCCTCATTTCTCAGTTGTTTCCCATTTCATTCAACCATAATTTTATGCTTCCAATTACTCAAGTTTTAAACTTTGGAGCAATTCTTTTAATTTTTCTTTTTCTTTTCTTTTTTTTTTTTTTTTGAGACAGAGTCTTGCTCTGTCTGTCACACAGGATGGAGTGCAGTGGTGCTATCTCTGTTCACTGTAACCTCTGCCTTCCAGGTTCAAGTGATTATCCTGCCTCAGCCTCCCAAGTAGCTGGGATTATAGGCATGTGCCACCACACCTGGCTATATTTTGTATTTTTAGTAGAGATGGGATTTCCCCGTGTTGGCCAGGTTGGTCTCAAACTCCTGACAGCTGATCTGCCTGCCTCAGCCTCCCAAAGTGCTGGGATTACAGGTGTGAGCCACTCTTGATTCCTCTTCTTAAAACCCTACATTCAGTTCAACAACATATCCAGTGGGCCTTACCTTCAAAATACATCCAGAATCCACACACTTCCTTCCAACTCCATAACTAACACTTTGGCCCATGCAGCAATCATGCCTGGCCTGGACTATTACTGCAAGGGTATACTCACAGTCTCTCCTCCCTTGCTGCTTGACCTACCCCTCCCCACCACAGGTATTTTTTCAGGCATTTAAAAAGCTAAGAATGGAGTCCCTCTCTGCCTCTGAATCTCCAACCTCCTTTACTTGAATTCCATGCAGACTGATATTAGTTTAGTGCTTTCCACTCTTCCATTTTTTTTTGAGACAGGGTCTCACTCTGTCACTCAGGCTGGAGTGTAGTACGTTTATGACTAACTATAGCCTTCTACTCTCAGGCTCACATGATCCTCCCACCTCAGTTTCCTGAGTAGCTGGGACCACTGGCACACATCACCACACCTGGATAATTTTTAGTAGAAATGGGGTTTTTGCCATGGTTTCCCAGGCTGGTCTTAAACTCCTGAGCTTAAGTGATCCTACCACCTTGGCCTCCCAAAGTGCTGGGATTACAGGCATGAGCCACCATGCCTGATCCATCCTTCTGTTTAAGGGGTGCTACAATGCCAAATTTAGATGATTTGGAGTTGGAAGATCTGTGTGTAAGTAGCACCTCCACCACTTACCAGCTATGTAAGAAAGTCATTTAACCCTTCTAAATCTCAGATTATTTTTAAAACCACTACTTATTCTATCAAGTTACTGTAAAATCAAATTACATATTTGAAATTGCTTTGAAAAATATCAAGTGCCAGAGAAATATTTCGTATTCATTGTAATCTCATCCTTCTTATCTACTCAAAATTCAGCTCACACCTATTGTGGAGCACTTCCAAGGTGAACTAGTAAAGAGTATCTCTTCCTTTACAGGCCTGTAGCACTGTTTGTTGAAAACACTTGTTATACTAATGTCAACTGATATAATTGAACAGGTATTTCAATATTGTAATGCTGCTTAACTTATCAGTTTATAAAAGTGTCTTACATTAAATTAATCTTATTCTAAATTTTTATTATGCTAGTTTGTATACTAATTGTATTACTCCTGACCAGACATAGTCTCTTTGCAGGATAAGACACCTTCTACAAGTTTCTGTTTTAATTCCCTACATATGCCACACATTCCTAGTAAAAGAAAATACACACATTTTTATAGCCGATGTGGTTATTCGGATTCAATGAATAGGCTATTTGGATTCAAAGTATCATGAGCAAAATCATGCTTTTAGTATTGAAAGAAATGTCTATTATGGCCCTAAAAAAGAAAAAAAAAATTATGGCTTGAGTCCAATGACAGTCTTAACAAAAACATTACTATGACATACTCTTAAATATTAGTTCATGCTAAACTGGGGTCACAAGTGTAATCTTCATGAGGACAGACACAAACTGTGTGTTCTTAATTTTTAAACTTTCTTAAGACCATAATACATGTGTGTCCAAAATGCAAACTGAAGTTGTTTCAAGAAAAATAAGCAAGCTGTCAGGATCTCTTGAGCCTGTTTCATTTCACATGTTTTAGTTGCAAACAATTACTGAAATAAATGTTTACTGATTTCTCTATTACAATGACGCAGAAAATATAAAACAGGTTTAAAGAAAACTCAAGCTTATGAAACTAAAATTTTGGAAATGATTCTGATTGCTTAGTGGAACAGATCCTTGGATATGATACTGAACCAAAAAAATAAACAAACAAACAAACAAAAAAACAAATTGGAGAAATCAGCTGACAAAATGATCTATTTTCTACTATCCGATAAAATCACTGTACTAAAATACAGGCTTAATTCAAAGAGTCATTTTACTAAGAGGGAATAAAACCAAATTTTTAACAAATTGGCTACTCACAGTTATTTCATGGATGAGCCTGAAAAACTGTAATAATTAATCTAAAACTAATTAAATATATCTTATCTTCATTCTTATAATTTAAATAATTCTGAGATTTTCACCTGAATTTGTTGGTTGTATATCATAATTTCACCATTTATTAAAATAGTTTGTATTTCCTCTATTCCTCCAAATGGAACAGCAGTATGAGAAGTTATTAAAAGCCCAGGCTTGGAGTCAAGCCACCTTTGTTCAATTCCTAGCCCTTGTATTTCTTAACTTTGTGACAGGGAAGATTAACCTATTTGTGTCTCAGTTTCCTCATGCATTAAATTGTTATTAGAAAATATCTACCTTATAAGATTACTATGGGTATTTGAACCAATATTTTTTACTTAATATACCACAACAACATGGCACATAGTACATAGTATGTGTTCACTATTATTAATTTTAATTAACGATAGAGGTTAACATGCATTTTCTTAAAGGGCCAAAAAATAAATATTTTTCGCTTTCTAGAGGCTCACACTATCTATAGCGGCTGCAACTACTCAAATATGCTGTTGTAGTGTAAAAGTAGCCATAGGCAATACAAAAAAGAATCAGCACAGCTATGTTTCAATAAAACTTTTTTGAATAAAACTTTTATTTGCAAAAACAGCCATCGGGCCTTAGTTTGCTGACCTCTGAATTGTAATGTAAACAAAACTGCTCTTATCCTAGAAATGAACTATGGCATTATGACTCTCAAAAGGCAAGCAGAATCTTTCCTAAAACAATGACAGTATCTGCCTCACCAGACATTTATGGGCTGTCTCACTGGTGAAGGACTGGGAAATGAGTCAGAAAATATCCAATGATGCTTTTCAAAAATAGATTAGGAATCCTGATGTTTGTTTTAACACACAGACACTTTTTCTTCACTTCAACCTCTAATCCTAACCATTTCCAACATTACTACTCTTAATTGTTCTATGCTAACTACAAAATTGCATGTGACGTTAATGTTAGCCAAATTTCACCCTATAAAAGTAGGAATGTGTATAATTCCAGGGAGGAGGTGCAAGCAGGTCATGCCAGTAAACAGAAAGACAACAGGAGAAGAAGGTGAGGTAAATAAGGCCCAGGAGGTAAGATCTAAACAGGAGTCAACAGAAGGTCACAATAACTAGGAAGAATTTAGTACACAAAATCATTTGTGAATCAGGACATTATAACACAGGGCTAAAGGAAAGTTTAATATGAGTTTAATGTGATGAGGGAAATATTTAAATTTGTGTTCAATTAAAATCCAACATAAGTTGAATTTCAATCTTACCAGCTTTATTGAATAAAATCAGCATAATCTGCATTCTAAAGTGTACATTTTGTTTACTCATTCACCTATGGATGGACATTTTGATTGTTTCCAATTTGGGACTATCAGATCTAAAATTACTGTGAATATTCACATAAAGATTTGTAGGGACATATGCTTTCATTTCTCCTTGGTAGATGTATATGAATGGGACAGCTGGATCACATAGCAGGTATAAGTTTAAATTCTTTAGGAATTGCCAAAAAGTTTTCCAAAATTGAATTGTTTTACATTCCCACAGTATTCCATGAGCACGGCCACTGCTTCACTAACACTTGGTTTTTATTATCAGGCATTTTGAGGGGTGCTGGTCAAGTATTTTGTAAATTGCCCTTCATTTGCCTCATGATCTATTTAAGACATTCTAATAGGTTAAAGAAGTATCTCACTCTGGCTTTAATTTACATTTTCCTCATGGCTGATGTTAAGCTTATTTCCAAGTGCTTATTTGCCATCCATTTCTCTTTTTGATGAAGTGTATTTGGTAAAGCATTTAAATACATTGATTATTTTTTACTAGGTTGTTAGTTTTCTTATTAAGTTTTGAGAACGCTTTATAGGTTGCAGGTACAAGTCTTCATAAAAGATGTGAAATGAAAAGATTTTCTCTAAATCCGTAGCTTATATTTTCATTTATTAAAACAAATTGTGAAATTAGAAAATATGTGTTATTACACAGGATCTCAAAAAACATGGCAATTTTACAAATTAAGAAGTAATTAATTTGGTGATAGATAAATCTACATATCAGAAAATATTCTACAAATTATAGTTTATCATAAAAATATCTGAGGGTTCAAATGGTTTAAATCTTCATTCTGTTTCCTCTAATTCCTCCTTCTTCCCTGCCTGCTTATAGGGGGTATACACTTTGGGTAAAATATCCTGGCCATCATATTGATAAAGTTTATCAACATCACCTTCACAGAACTAAGAACAAATGCCAAGAGAGCTCGTGTAATACCAAGACTGAATTAACCAAACAAAGAGGGACAGAAACCAAATTAGAAACCAAGAGACCTGCAGGAATGGATGAATAACAAAACATGGCATTTTTCCAGGAATCATGAGGTAATAATCTTATTAGACTTTTGAGCAAGTGGTTGGCTGAGTAATCAATATAACACTGTATTCATAGGCAAGTTCTTCCGGAACTTCTAGGAAAAGTTTCATGGATTTTAACCATTCTAGACTCAAGAGCATAAAGATCGAAGGAAAACTCAACTATGACATTAATACAGACTTTTTTTAAAAAAAGATGCCATATAAAAAGAAATATCACAAAATAATGGAAGATACATGCAAAATTCTAATATGTTAGCAACAAGAAATTAGTGTTTGTTAAACATGTAACATAAAAAGACCAAATGAGATCTTTTTCCTGAAATATAATAGTGGTAAATGTATTTCATTTGTTTTTATACCAAAAAAACTGTATATATTTTATGTATACCCCCTGATGAATTTGGAGGTAAGCATCCACCTAAGAAACCTATACCATAGATTATATCACAATATGTGCCATAAACCTCTTGTCATCACCAAAAGTGTCTTTCAGCCCTATTATTTATTATTATTATTATTATTATTATTTGTGTGTGTGTGATAAGAACTTGAGATCTACCCTTGGCCAGGTGAAGTGGCTCATGCCTGTAATCCCAGCACTTTGGGAGGCCAAGGCAGGCAGATCACCAGATCAGGAGTTCAAGACCAGCCTGACCAATATGGTGAAACCCTGTCTCTACTAAAAATACAAAAATTAGCTGGGTGTGGTGGCAGTCACTTTAATTCTAATCCCAGCTACTCAGGAGGCTGAGGCAGGAGAATCGCTTGAGCCCAAGAGGCAGAGGCTTCAGTCAGCCAAGATCACACCACTGCACTCCAACCTGGGCAACAGAGTGAGACTCCACCTCAAAACAAAAACAACAACAACAAAAAAATCTGTCCTCTTAGAAAAACTTCTGGTATACAATACAGTGTTGTCACTTTCTTTGCTTTTTGTTGTTGTTGTTTTGTTTTTCTGAGACAGAGACTTGCTCTGTTGCCCAGGCTAGAGTACAGTGGCAAGATCTGGGCTCACTGCAACCTCCGCCTCCCGGGTTCTAGCAATTCTCCTGCCTCAGCCTCCCGAGTAGCTGGGAACACAGACATCCAATACCACATCTGGCTAATATTTGTATTTATAGTAGAGACAGGGTTTCACCATGTTGGCCAGGCTGGTCTCGAACTCCTGATCTCAGGTGATCCACCTGCCTCAGCCTCCCAAATTGCTGAGATTACAGGCTTAAGCCACCACGTCCCATCTATTGTCACTTCCTTGAAAGTATCTTTTGAAGAGAAGAACTTATTAATTTTGTTAAAGTATAATTTATGAATTATCTTACGCAAAGTGGTGTTGGTATCTTAAATCTTTGTCCAACTAAAAGTCATAAAAGTTTTCTTTAATATTTTCATAAACAGGTTTTAGAACTTTAGGTTTTACATCTAAGTCTCTGATTCATTTTGAATTAATATTTTATATGGTGCAATACATATATCAACATTTTGGGGGTAGGTTTTGCACATAGATATCCAATTGTTCAAGCCCCATTTGTTCAAAAGACTATACCTGGTGTGTGGCTGGCAAGATGATCAAATAAGAACAGCTTCCAGTCTGCAACTCCCAGCAAAATCAACACAGAAGGTGGTGATTTCTGCATTTCCAACTGAGGTACCCGCCTCATCACATTCAGACTGGTTAGACAGTGTGGGTGCAACCCACAGAGGGTGAGCAAAAGCAGGTGGGAAGCACAAGGGGTTGGGGAACTCACTCCCTTAGCCAAGGGAAGCTCTGAGGGACCGTACCTTAAGAAAAGGTGCATTCTTGCTCCGATACTACACTTTTCCCATGGTCTTCACAACCTGCAGACCAGGAGATTCCCTCAGATGCCTACACCACTAGGGCCCTGGGTTTCAAGCACTAAGCTGGGCAGCCATTTGGTCAGACCCTGAGGAGTTTTTTCATACTCCAGTGGTGCTTGGAATGCCATCAAGACAGGATTGTTCACTCCCCTGGAAAGAGGAAGCCACGGAGCCAAGTGGTCTAGCTCAGCAGATCCCACCCCCATGGAGCCCAGCAAGCTAAGATCCACTGGCTTGAAATGCTGTCTGCCAGCACAGCAGTCTGAAGTTGACCTGAGACACTGGCGCTTCATGGAAGGAGGGGCATCCTCTGTTACTGAGGCTTGAGTAAGCGGTTTTCCCCTCAGAGTATAAACAAAGCCATGGAAAGTTCAAACTGGGTGGAACCCATTGCAGCTTGGCAAACCCACTGTAGTCAGACTGCCTCTCTAGATTCCTCCTCTCTGGGCAGGGCATCTCTGAAAGAAAGGCAGCAGCCCCAGTCAGGGGCTTATAGATAAAACTCCCATCTCTCTGGGACAGAGCAGCTGGGGGAAGGGGTAGCTGTGGGTACATCTTCAGCAGACAAATGTTCCTGCCTCCTGGCTCTGAAGAGAGCAGCAGATCTCCCAGCACAGCACTAAAGCTCTGCTAAGGAATAGACTGCCTCCACAAGTGGTTCCTTAACCCCCATGCCTCCTCACTGGGAGACACCTATCAGCAGGAGTCAACGGACAACTCACAGGAGAGCTCCAGCTGTCATCTGATGGGTGCCCCTCTGGGATGACACTTCCAGAGGAAAGAATAGGCATCAATCTTTGCTGTTCTGCAGCCTCCACTGGTGATATCCAGGCAAATAGGGTCTGGAGTGGACCTCCAGCAAACTCCAGCAGACCTGAAGCAGAGGGGTCTGATGGTTGGAAAACTAACACAGAGAAAAAAATAGCATCAACATCAACAAAAAGGAGGTCCACTCAGAATCTCCATCTGAAGGTCACCAACATCAAAGACCAAAGGTGGATAAACCCATGAAGATGAGGAAAAACCAGGGTAAAAAGGCTGAAAATTCCAAAAACCAGAATGCCTCTTCTCCTCCAAGGGATCACAACTCCTCACTAGCAAGGAAACAAAACTGAGCAGAGAATGAGTTTGGCAAATTGACAGAAGGCTTCAGAAGGTGGTTAATAATAAACTCCTCCAAGCTAAAAATGTTCTAACCCAATACAAATAAGCTAAGAATATTGAAAAAAGGTTAGAGGAATGGTGAAATAGAATAACCAGTTTAGAGAAGAACACAAATGACGTGATGGAGCTGAAAAACAGCACAAGAGCTTCATAAAACATACACAAGTTTCAATAGCTGAATTGATCAAGCAGAAGAAAGGATATCAGAGATTGAAGATCAACTTAATGAAATAAAGTGTGAAGACAAAATTAGAGAAAAAAGAATGAAAAGGAACAAACAAAGCCTCCAAGAAATATGGGACTATGTGAAAAGACCAAACCTATGTTTGATTGGTGTACCTGAAAGTGAAGAGGAGAATGGAACTAAGTTGGAAAACACTTCTTCAGGATATTATCCAGGAGAACTTCCCCAACCTAGCAAGGCAGGCCAATATTCAAATTCAGAAAATAAAGATACTCCTCAAGAAGAACAACCCCAAGACACAAAATAGTCAGATTCACCAAGGTTGAAATGAAGGAAAAAATGTTAAGGGCAGCCAGAGAGAAAGGTAGGGTTACCCACAAAGGTAAGCCCATCAGCTAACAGTGGATCTCTCTGCAGAAACCCTATAAGCCAGAATAGAGTTAGGGCCAATATTCAACCTTGTTAAAGAAAGGAATTTTCAACCCAGAATTTCATATCCAGCCAAACTAGGCTTCATAAGCAAAGGAGAAATATAATCCTTTACAGACAAGCAAATGCTGAGAGATTTTGTCACCGTCAGACCTGCCTTACAAGAGCTCCTGAAGGAAGCACTAAATATGGAACGGAAAAAACGGTACCAGCCACTGCAAAAACATACCAAAT
>CAUYLG010073766.1:0-63016 GCA_963573385.1 Cacajao melanocephalus | reverse complement strand
GCAAACTCCACCTCCTGGGTTCAAGCGATTCTCGTGCCGCAGCCTCCTGAATGAGTGGGATTGCGGACGCACACCACCATGCCCAGTCAATTTTTGTGTTTTTAGTAGAGATGGAGCTTCACCATGTTGACCAGGCTGGTCTTGAACTCCTGGCCTCAAGTGATCCACCCGCCTCAGACTCCCAAAGTGCTGGGATTACAGGCATGAGCCACTGCATCTGGCCTGAAGTTTTAACATTATATCACAGATGTCACCAACAGGTATATGTGAATAGGAACTGATGTACTTTGACTAAACAAGGAGATAGATGACATTTTCACTTCAGCCACCACTGTAAAAACTGCTTTCCATAGGGTTCAGAATAAAGTATTCCAGGATATGCTTCCATGGTGAGAACTTCATGGCTAGCTATACAATCTGTATCATCAAGGGAGATTCAGTAGAAGACAAAAATTATTCTCTGAGGATGCTATTTGTCATTTCCAGTTGAGGTTACCCTGCCTTTCATTCAGTTAGTAAGTATTTATTGAGAGCTGATTACATATATGCAAGGTACTGTATGCTAGTTACTGGGGGTATATCAGTAAGTAAAATTAACATTATCTCCTGCCTTCATGTGACTTATATTCTGGTGCAGAGGCAAGCAAACTACAACCAGTGGGCCAAATCGGCAGCTGCCTGTTATGAATAATATACTGGTGTAATGTAGCTACATCATTTGTTTAGGTATTACCCATCTCTGCTTTCACACTACATCATCTGAATTGAGTAGTTATGGCAGCAACCATATGGCACACAGCCAGTATTTACTGTCTGAACCTTAACAGGAAATGTTTGCTAACTTCTGCTCTAGCATCTTCTTCAAGAAGCTTCACTGTAGATAGTTGTACGTGAATATGAATATCCGCGAGTACATCCGCCTGCCTACCTCCTGCCCTTCCTTTCCTCCATTTGTCTGTCCTGTCTTCCATTCATTTCATTTTTTCATGGGAGTATGGTTCTGGTCAGTCAAAGTCCTAAAGGATAAACTATATTAGGCCAGGCACAGTGGCTCATGCCTGTAATCCCAGCACTTTGGGAGGCCAAGGTGGGCAGATGGCTTGAGGTCAGGAGTTCAAGACCAGCCTGGGCAACATGGCAAAACTTTATCACTACTAAAAATGCAAAAATTAGCTGGGTGTGTGGTGGTGCATGCCTGTAATCCCAGCTGCTTGGGAGACTGAGCTGGAAGAATTGTTCAAAACCAGGAGGCAGAGGTTGCAGTGAACCGGGATCATCATGCCATTGCACTCCAGTTTGGGCGACAGAGAAACTCTGTCTCAAGAAAAAAAATAAAGAATAAACTATATCGATTCAATGGTAATAAATCACATGCGATCCCATTCCCTTTCCTCCTGGTATTTTTTCTTACTTATAGTCGTACATGGCGCCCATACAGTGTAATACTATGTAGCCACTGAAAAGAACAAGGTGGGCTTGACTGTATATGTCTGATGGAACAATCCCTAAGAGATTCTGGTAAATGAAAAACAGCAAGGTACAGAACAATGTGTTTGGTTTGCTAGGAATGTATGATATTACTCGAGAACTAAACAGGAAACTAGTAATGTTGCTTGCCTGTGAAGAGAGGCAGAGAATGAACAGGATATATATTGCTTGTACCTTTTGTTTTTTTAATATAGGGTCTCACTCTGTCGCCCACACTGGAGGGCAGGTGCATAATCATAGCTCACTGCAACCTCAAACTTCTGGGTTCAAGGGGTTCTCCCATCTCAGCCTCTTGAGTAGCTGGCACTGCAGGCACATGCCATTGTACCCCCAGTAATTAAAGAAATAATAATTTGTAGAGACTGAGTATAGTATTGTTGCCCAGGTTCCTTTTGAATTTTATAACATGTATTAGTGTTACCTATTTTAAAAAATATTTTTAAAGTACTGTATGGTTATGGTTACAAATTGAAATTGTATTTAGGTATATAAAATAAAACTTAAGACCAGGCATTAGGGCTCACGCCTGTAATCCCAGCACTTTGGGAGGCCAAGGCAAGGAGATCACTTGAGGTCAGGAGTTTGACCACCCTGGCCAATATGGCAAAACCTTGTCTGTATTAAAAATAAAAAAATTAGCTGAGTGTGGTGGCGTGTGCCTGTAATCTCAGTTACTCGGGAGGCTGAGGTAGGAGAATTGCTTGAACACAGGAGGTGGAGGTTGCAGTGAGCCAGGATCATGCCATTGCACTCCAGTCTGGGCAACAGAGTAAGACTCTGTCTCAAAAAAATTAAATGAATAAATAAATAAATAAAACTAAATCTTCCGTCTTACCCTAATGTATGCTCCCTCAGTCACTATTAGTGGTCAAAGACCTAAAGAATAAATGATATCGATTTGCTGATGATAAATAACTTGCATACCTATATAGACACTTTTTCTATATATTCGTAAACATGCATACATACACACATATTTGTAGGTGATTTTTGAACCTAAGATCATCTTAAATGTACTTTTTGATAACTTGCTTTTTTCCCTTGCTGTCTCTTAGACATTGAACCATTTCAGTATATATGGATGTACTCCTTTAAAAAACAATTAAAATGATCATTAAACTCTGGCATATTCCATCATACAAGTAACCCTTAAGTTATTTCACCAGTCTCCTATTCAAAGACTTTAGATTGTTTACGGTACTATTATAAACAGAACTAGAGTAGATCTTCTGATTTAATTTATATGTGCATTGTAAATTTTGATGTAATTGAATAACAAAACTAAGATATTTCAGATAGTGATAATAGCATGTATATACAAACGTAAGGAAAAAAAGAACATGAGATTTCCAGGAAACAAGTAGTCCGGAATGTCCAATGGGTAAATTATGAAGTGGGAAGTAGCTGAAGAAGTCAGGAAGAGACAGGTCCTGGTGCTCAGGAAACATTGTTTTCTGTGCTGTCATGGGGTTCAGCTCCAGGACAGGACTGGCCGTGCACTGCAGGATGCTCTGAACCTGCAGCGTGCAGCATGGAGAATGGACTTAAGGAAGTAAGACTTGCAACAGGGAAACCTCTTAGGATATTGCTGTCATTGTAATGAAAGTGACAAAAAGTGAAAACTTGAAGTTAAAACTATAAAACTGGAACTACGGGCCAAACACAGTGGCTCACGCCTGTAATCCCAGCACTTTGGAAGGCTGAGGTGGGTGGATCACGAGGTCAGGAGTTCGAGACCAACCTGGTCAATATGCTGAAACCCCGTCTCTACTAAAAATCCAAAAATTAGCCAGGTGTGGTAGCATGCACCTCTAGTCCCAGCTACTCAGGAGGCTGAGGCAGAAGAACTGCTTGAACCCAGAAGTGGAAGTTGCAGTGAGCCAGGATCACACCACTGCACTTCAGGCTGGGCAACAGAGCAAGACTCTGTCTCAAAAAAAAAAACAAAAAACTAGAACTAAAGTGTAGAGGGAATGTATTTGAGAATGATTTCTGTTAAGATATTCAAGAGAAGGTGTCCAGGAGGCAGTCCAGCACCAAGGGCATGGTAGCTGGATGTGTGAAGGTGTTCACATAGAGGGCTGAGAGCGACCAGGTGCCTCAGCCTGCAGTCTCAACAGTTGCGTCTTAGCCAGCTTTCTCTCTTCTTCCCTGTCATGCTTACCCTCACTACCTTAGCTGACACTCAAAGGCAAATCACAAATTTCAAGGTATTCTCATTCTGTTGTCTTTTTTTTTTTTACAAGAATCATTCCAGCAGAAGAGGCAGCTTACAAGCCTATACTTTTGAGGAACAACCTACACTTCCTGTGGTGAGTTTTACCCTCTTCCATCAATTAATAAAAAATACAAAACTCAGCCTCTCTTTTTATTTTTATTTTGGAAGACTGAGTGTAAACACTTGCCTTACAGGGAACCAGTACAGCACAGAATCTAGGCCCCAGGTAGTGATGTTCAGGGAAGGGCCTTAAAGACACAACGTGGAAAACTGTCCCTCCCATGTTAAAAGCAAAGTCTCTGCATGCCGGTGACTGTGGGTGGTGTCTGGGCTTGTTGGTTGAAGCACTGTGCTGGCTAGAGGTGGTCGCTGCATGCAGCATACAACTCAGAATCATTATGTCCAGTTGTTGACGCTCCGCGCCTGCCCACAGCCTTCAGCAGCCATGTCTGCCCTGTACCTGAAGCATAGCCAGGGTTTCATCACTCAGGTGTCCATTGGTGTTGACACACCGAGCGGCCAGGTTGGAGTTTATCAGTCCCTGGTCTGTTTCTTCCCTGAGGTATCGCATCCATCAGTCTACTGAGGCCTCTGCTTCCTACTCAGTGCTGTTCCCAGCCACAGCCTAGGTGGCAGCTTGGACCTTAACCTTGCCTCCATCCGCTTCCTGACACAAGCCTCGCTACTCTGAGTTTGTCTCTCTTTTCCAGAGATCCTACTTGTTATTTATGTATTACTTATTATTTTATTTTTATTTTTTATTTTTTTATTATTTTTTGAGATGGAGTCTCACTCTGTCGCCAGGCTGGAGTGCAGTGGCGCGATCTCGGCTCACTGCAACCTCCACCTCCCAGGTTCAAGGAATTCCCCTACCTCAGCCTTCCTAGTAGCTGGGACTACAGGTGCGTGCCACCACACCTGGCTAATTTTTTGTATTTTTAGTAGAGACAGGGTTTCACCATGTTGGCCAGGATGGTCTTGATCTCCTGACCTCATGATCTGCCCGCCTTGGCCTCCCAAAGTACTGAGATTATAGGTATGACCCACCAGGCCCAGCTGACCCTGCTTCTTTTTTAAACCAGGGCAAAACTCCCAGGCTCCCAGCCTCTTCAGCCTACCCCTCCTTCAACAGAAGCCTCCTGCTGCTTTCATTCCTGTCTATGCTTTTTCTTCCAAGCAGACTGTTTCCATGTCCTGATTCTCTCCCTCTTCTGATTTTGTGTGCATTCCATTTCCCCACTTGGAATGGCTTTCTCGTTTTCTTCCCCAACCATCTGGAATTTTGAATGGCAGTCTAGATAGCTTTAAAAAGTAGGGTTATGTTCTGGCATAGGAATGCAGAGGCTCTAAAATCCGGAGCCCACAAGTGGTTTATCTGGCTAAATAACACCCTGCACTAAGAGAGGGACACAGATCCTGTGCCGAGGAATGAGGGGTCACCCACCTGTGCATCCATTGCCCTAGTCAGTACTGACCATCAACAAGAGGACAGATGCCATTGAAAGACTACCCTTGCCAGCCTTACACTCGCTCACTGTCACCTGTCTAGCCTCCTCCATTAGATCAGAGCCCACTCAGGCTGAGTTCCATGGTATTTTTCCCACTGCACCTTATAAATGTCCTCTATACAATGCATATGTGGAAGTTCTCAGTGACTCACAGACATTCACACAAGACACAACTTTAGGTGCACCAGGTCAGCAGGAGACTCTCAAGATGATTTATATTTTATGTGCCAGAAAAGTTGTTTCCATGCCTTTCTTTTTCCCTCAGTACATTGATTTTGTTTTTTTAAGAGTTTTCTTGGAGTATAATTTACATACCATAACATCTACCCACTTTTGATCATACAAATAAATAGTTTTTGTAAATTTTTACAGTTAAGCAGGCATCACCACAATCAAGTTTAAGAACCTTCTATCCCCCTGAAAGTTCCCTCAATCCCTATGCCTACTTTCAGTCTCAAGCAACCACTCATCTGCTATTGCTATAGTTTTGCGTTTTTTAGAACTCTCATGTAAAGGGAGCCGTAGGGTGTAGGCTTTTGTGTCCGGTCTCTTTCACTTAGCATGCTGTTTTTCAGATAGATCTATGTTATTGCATGCCTGTATTACTGCATGGTATTCCATTGTAGAGATATATCCACTACATTTATCTGTTCACCAGCAGATGGACATTTATAGAACTGGGCAGCATTTAAATCCATCATTTTGTGATCTAACAGCTCATCACAACTGCAGCAACGTACATAGAGCTCCTGTGTATCTAGTAAGCGGTGTCTTTAGTGTGCAGACTGGTGGTGATGGTTCTTAAGTTGTAAGTCACCTTAGGGAGCCACACCAAACCAGGGTTAATCTGGTTCAAAATGACAATAGGAAGGCCACATTTAGGACTCTTTTATTTTCTTTCTTTCTTTTCTTTTTGGAGAAGGAATCTTGCTCTGTCGCCAGGCTGGAGTGCAATGGTACCATCTCGGCACACTGCAACCTCCGCCTCCTGGGTTCAAGCAATTCTGCCTCAGCCTCCCGAGTAGCTGGGATTACAGGTGCCCACCACCATGCCCGGCTAATTTTTGGTTTTTTTGAGATGGAATTTCGCTCTTGCTGCCGAGGCTAGAGTGAGATAGTGCAATCTCGCCTTACCATAACTTCTTTCTTTAGGGTTCAAGCGATTTTCCTATCTCAGCCTCCTGAATAGCTGGGATTTCAGGTGCCCGCTACCACGCCCAGCTAATTTTTTATTTTTGTTTTTAGTAGAGATGAGGTTTCACCATTTTGGTCAGGCTGGCCTTGACCTCCTGACCTCACGTGATCTGCCTACCTCGGCCCCACAAAGTGCTGGGATTACAGTAAGCCATTGCACCCAGCCTGGATTTAGAACTATTTTAAGTAAGCGTAGAAATAGTCAGACCCCTCTTTATCTAATTGTAACAAATTATGATAAAAAGCATCTCCTATCTTTTAGAGAAACAAAGCATGGGTAACTGCTGATGCAGAAAGTAAGTATGATTTCAGCTGCCAAATTACCTGGGTTCAAATCTCAGCTCCATTCCTTACAAGCAATGTCACTTAACAAGTTACTTCCATGACTTGGCATTTTGGCTAAGATCAGGTGTAGTAACAAGTTACTTCCATATTTTAAGCTTCTGTTTACTCACAAGCAAAATGAGCCAATATTAGCAAATCATCTCATTAAAATTCAGGTGGGAAGAAGATGACATCTGTGTTAAACACTTAGCATGTGCTTGTTATTGTAGGCATATGTTATTAGGGTTGTTATCACTCTCATCATTATTGTTGGTTCTAGTGGTTTTTTTTTCCCCAAGTGAAATACTGTACACTTTATTTTGCACACTTTAAAATATTTAAAATATGGCTTATTTCACTAAATTAAGATGTATAATTTACCCATTTTTCATTATAATACATGGTTTTTAGTTCAATAAAATAAAATATTATTTGTTTTAAAGCAAGCAAGTAGTGAAGAAGGGATGTGGTGCTTTTCAAAGGATTCTTTCTTATTAATATTTAATTCTTCTGGCCAGGCATGGTGGCTCATGCCTGTAATCCCAGCACTTTGGGAGGCCAAGGCAGGTAGATCACTTGAGGCCAGGAGTTCAAGAGCAGCCTGGCCAACATGGCAAAACCCTGTCAATACTAAAAATAAAAAAAAATTAGCTGTGTATGTTGGTGCATTCCTGTGCTCCCAGCCACCCGGGAGGCTGAGGCACCTGAATTGCTTGAACCTAGGAGGCAGAGGTTGCAGTGAGCTGAGATCATACCATTGCACTCCAGCCTGGGCAATAGAGCAAGACTCTGTCTCTGTTTCTCTCTCTGTCTCTCTCTCTCTCTCTAAACATATATATATATTATCTGTGTGTATATACATACACACACACACACACACACACACACACACACATATATTTCTAAAAAAGGCAAAACTAGCAACAGAGAGCAGATGAGTGGTTGCTCGGGCTGAGAGTAGGCAAGGGAATTGAGGGAACTTTTGGGGGTGATAGGATTCTTAAACTTGATATATTTAATTCTTCTGTTATTCTTCACTTCAGCTTTTGCCTACTTCATCTGGATTACCACCAGGTTGGGAAGAAAAACAAGACGAAAGAGGAAGATCATATTATGTAGATCACAATTCTAGAACAACTACTTGGACAAAGCCCACTGTACAGGTACCCTGCAAACTATTAATTTACTTTCTTACAGGATTTAAACTGTCACACCTCTATGTAAACTACTATATCACTTTATAGTATACACTGGATACGTCTAGCATCTTTTTTTTTTTTGAGATGGAGTCTCACTCTTGTCGCCAGGCTGGAGTGCAATGGTGCAATCTCAGTTCACTGCACCTGTGCCTCCTTGGTTCAAGCAATTCTCCTACCTCAGCCTCCAGAGTAGCTGGGATTACAGGCATGTGCCACCATGCCCGCCTAATTTTTGTATTTTTAGTAGAAACAGCGTTTCACCATGTTGGCCAGACTGATCTCAAACTGCTGACCTCAGGTGATCCACCCATCTTGGCCTCCCAAAGTGCTGGGATTACAGGCATGAGCCACTGTGCCTGACTGTAGCATCTTCTAATTATTTATTTTCTGACACTGATGCTAAGTGTCCACCATTTCCTGCGAATCTCTAATACACACAAATTACCACTTCTTATTATATAAAACAAGTTCAAATAAGAGGAAAAAGCAAATAATCTGGTCTTTGGGTATTTTTATAATTTGAATAGTTAAGATCATTATTTTAACTAAAACATAATCTTGGTGATTGGTATCTATTAAAGAAATTTATGCTGATAACACCTCACTCTTGGCAACAGTTTCACCTGTAATATTTCCTTGTAAGTGTTTAGCAAAGTATTTATTTTCTCTTATCACTGTATCTGTTGTTGAGAAATTTTTTAACACTGAAAAGTTTAGAAAATAATATAGCAGATACATATATTCTTTATTCAGAATTACCATCATTAGTAAGTTACCATATTAATTCCTAGACATTTTATTTTTAAAAATAAAGTCTTACAGATTAAGCTAAATTTCTTTTAGCCAAGCTCTTGGTTCCATTCCCCAGGGGGAACCACAGTCTTGAATTTGTTGTGTATTCTTCTAGCCTATTTTATATACTTAAAGAGCTTAGAAAATGTAAATTAAAATTAGGTGGATGCAGTGGCTCACACTCATAATCCCAGCACTTTGGGAGGGTGAGGCGGGCAGATCACGAGGTCAGGAATTCGAGGCCAGCCTGACCAACATAGTGAAACGCTGTCTCTACTAAAAATACAAAAATTAGCTGGTTGTGGTGGCACGCGCCTGTAATCCCAGTTACTTGGGAGGCTGAGGCAAGAGAATTGCTTGAACCCAGGAGGCACAGGCTGCAGTGAGCAGAGACTGCACCATTGCACTCCAGCCTGAGCGACACAGTGAGACTCCATCTCAAAAAAAAAAAAAAAGGAAAATATTGTTTATATGCCTGTGTTTCTAATTTTGCAATGAGGGAATATTCATTTTATAGAATGAGGTGCTGCTCGATTAAAAAAACCCTTTTAATTGATGTTTTGGCCCCATAAGTCTACATCTTTTTTTTGCTTAACATTGTTTTAAAGCTCTATGTTGTTATTTATAAATGCCATGACTTGTTGGCATTTTGGCTAAGATCAGGTGTAGTAACAAGTTACTTCCATATTTTAAGCTTCTGTTTACTCACAAGCAAAATGAGCCAATATTAGCAAATCATCTCATTAAAATTCAGGTGGGAAGAAAATGTATTTCTCTTAACTACTAATATCCCATCATAGGAATATATTACATTTCAATTATCCACTTCTGTGGTAGATATTTGTCATTCATTTTGTCTGCCCGACACTGTGTGTGAGGAATTCCCCATCCTATGAGTTTTGGGAAAATAAAGACAACCTCCTACTATAGGCACCAGAGCTCCACTTGAAGCTAGGGCTTGAGCTTGTGGACCTCGCTCCCTCCATCAGATGCACCCACAGCAGACTGTTAACTGCTGTCTCACTGCTTGAGAATTAGTTGAGAAATTATAAATTATCATTAAAATCAAGTCTGACAGAATAGCTTATTGGAAAAATGTTATTAAATGTAGTGCATTATTAAAATGTTGGGAAAATATTAATGTGCCGTAAGTACATTTGAAAATGAACCTCAAATGTTCTCTTTGAAGGAGGGTGTGTATTGCATTTGCAGGTTAAGTTACCTTTTTAACTGCGGCTATTTGTGAGTTCTCTGTAAAATATTACAATATGATTTCATAAATATGCTAGGCCACAGTGGAGACCAATCAGCTGACATCAAGCCAGAGTTCTGCGGGCCCTCAGTCACAAGCTTCCACAAGTGATTCAGGCCAGCAGGTGACCCAGCCATCTGAAACGGAGCAAGGATTCCTTCCTAAAGGCTGGGAAGTCCGGCATGCACCAAATGGGAGGCCTTTCTTTATTGACCACAACACTAAAACCACCACTTGGGTAACTTTTATACTCTTCCATTTAAATTTATAACAACAATAATCATCTTACGTATAGTTCCTTATCATCTTTAAGTGTATATTAGTATAACCTATGTTTTCTAGTATTCATTCAAAGATATATTGAATTTTTAATAATATTATTTATATTCAGGAGCATACTTACCCCTCTTTTTAATATTGTTTTGGATTATGATGGAGATACTCATGTTTACTTCCTATTTCCAGTTTTTAGCTCACTAGCCATAAATGCTTAGGAAGATATGTAGGAATAATCCTTTGCTTTTATATGAGGCTTTCTAGCTCCAAAGAACTTTTGAATCCGTATCTCATTTAATATGAAAAAACCTTGTGAGGCTAGGTAGAACAAGTTTTTTATTTTAACGTAAGGGTTAAAGTTGTTTAGTGCTTGGCTTACCACTAGAAAAATTACTCAAAATTAGCAGCAGATGAATAGATTTTAATTAATTGTTATTTATTATTATTTTTTTAAGACAGGGTTTCACCATGTTGGTCAGGCTGGTGTTGAACTCCCAACCTCAGGTGATCCACCCACCTTGGCCTCTAAAGTGCTTGGATTACAGGCGTGAGCCACCACACCTGGCCAGATTTTAATTAATTATAAAAAGACCAGCATACCTTAAATAATACTAAAATTATTTAATAAATTAATAATATTAAAATAATATATGTAAATTAAACCAAATAAATTGAATTTTGTTCACATTTTTAACATTCTGAATTGACCTTTAATAACCTTTTTGGGCTTACCTTCCTGTTATTCAAAAATATGAATCAACTTGAACAGATAGCTGCCAAAATGCATGTTCTGGGGCTTAGAAATATCATGTGGTCCAATTTAATGCCCCACTCTTTCACCAGTTTTTACGTAGAGAAAACCGCTATAGAGTGACACATTTCCTAAAGAGCGGGACAAAGAGGTGACCAGTTAGTAGTGATCCCTGACAACTGATCCTTATTCCTTTTGATATTATAGCCTGAGAGTGATAGATTTCAGAAGGAGAAAATATTATGTCACATATTTAGGAAATAAAGTACGAAAGGACTTTTATAAGAGAATATTTTAAATGTCCATTGATATTAGAAAACATGTTAATAGACTGACTTTCATTATTTTGAAATTTGTGTCTGTGTTGTTCTTTATTTACTCTACCAAAAAAGGAAGATCCAAGATTGAAAATTCCAGCCCATCTGAGAGGAAAGACAGCACTTGATATATCCAGTGATCTGGGGCCTTTACCTGTAAGTGTATAGAAATGCTAACCTCTCTTACTTGGCTATCTGAAATATTTTGTGTTTTGGGATATAGTAGTTCTTTATCAGCTATAATTAATCTTGTTATTAAAACGTTGATACCTTCTAAGAATGGAATGGAATATGCAAGTTAAGTTAACCATACTATCAGTGCTATTTTTCTATCCATACATCTAAAACCCTATCCTAAAATAATTGAAATACATTCTTAATTATAGCCAGGATGGGAAGAGAGAACTCACACAGATGGAAGAATCTTCTACATAAATCACAGTATGTTCAGTGTGATTTTTCATTATGTTGTTTTTTATAATAAATGTTATGTATGAGAAAGAACATCTTTTTTCTTTTTCTACCCTTCAGATATAAAAAGAACACAATGGGAAGATCCTCGGTTGCAGAATGTAGCAATAACTGGACCAGTAAGTTTCTCTGCACCAGTGTGCTCTGATGGGACTGTCTTCTCACCTGTTTCTTCAAGAGCAGATAGTCAAGGGCATAACCCTACAGGCTTTGAGAGGAAAGCACATTGGCCATTCTCTCCTCTCTCCTCTTTCCCATACTCCAAGTCTCCGTTATTTGAAAAGATTCTATAACGTCATTACCCTTACCCTGTGCAATAACTGTGGGAGACAAGTGAGCCAGACGGTCAGAATGGTGAGGCAGTGTGGGCTGCTGAGCTCATTCTAGTGCCTGCTGCTGTCTGAACAAAAATGATGACAGTCCTCCACAAATCAGAGAGGAGCAGAGAGTGTATCTGGACGAGGACACAGCAGCAACCTGTCCACTCCAGGGTCATTCTTAAACTTTTCGATAGAAATCGGGCCCAGCTCATGCCTGTAACCCCAGCACTTTGGGAGGCCAAGGTGGGTGGGTCACCTGAGGTCAGGAGTTCAAGACCAGCCTGGCCAATGTGGTGAAACCTTCGCGCTACTAAAAATGCAAAGAAAAAAAAATTGTAAATGCCTGTATGAAAGACACATCTACATTTAAGTATAAATATTACCGTGTATGATAACTGTACTACTCTTGAGTCAGATTGATAGGATAATTGTTATCCTTTTTTATAGCTGCTTTTTCCATTTTTATTCAGATGTTGTTTTCTAATTCATAAAAATAAGTAAAACTGAAGACAGTTTTTTTAGTTACTATTTACTATCTCAACATGTAGTCCTTTAAAATAAGGGCTAAAAAAGGCAACTCCCCAGAGTTCAAGGAAAAAGTACACTTCTCACATTGTTCCTTTAATGGAGAAATCACTTTGAAAGTCTCTTTAGAAATGGAAATTTTTGTTTCTAATATTTCTCTACTTGGAAGAAATTTCCTGTTTCTGGCATGTTACATTTTAAGAATATTGCGTGATGAAAATTACAGTCATAGGAACTGCTGAATACAATTTTTACCTTAAACAGAGAAATTAAACATTTTGAAGTTTTGTATTTGTTTTTCTTCTAATTAAACTTTTCTTTCCCAATATTTTTCTTTTAATGCCCTTAACTTATGTTCATAAAATAACCAGCAGGGAACTTTAAAAATTGTTCCAGAATAAAAACAACCTAAACTTCTTTATTTTTCCAAAATTTTCAACTGAAGGCAGTGCCGTACTCCAGGGATTATAAAAGAAAATATGAGTTCTTCCGAAGAAAGTTGAAGAAGCAGGTTAGTGATGTTTGTAAAAAAATATTTAAGAGTCCTCAATACATAGATGGAAAGTAAAGGGAAATGTTTTTATTTTTTTAAGAAAGAATTTGTTCTATATTTGTAACAACTTTGAGTGAAAAGTTTTTCATAGAAAAAGGATGCTCATTTTTTGAGTAGCTGTGATATATCACTACAGATCATAATTACTTTATGTCTTTATTTTTCCAGACATTTTATAATACAGAAAAATGGCATTAAAAGTTTGCTTTCCAGAGCTCTAACCTGGTGTGTCCTTGTGGAGTTTGTGGGGCTTGATCTTTGTAGAATCTGAGCAAGAGTGGCTCAGGCGATTATCTTCTAAGTTAGTCTTTCCTGTGTTGGAGAACTCTGAATTTTTTATGACTTTGTTTTTTTCCAGCGATAGTCATTCATTCTCTACAGCTTCAAATGTAATCTCTCTGCATAATTTAAAACTGCAGTCATGAGTGGAACTGTGCTCTTGTGACTTGTCTCCTTATGCTTATCACTTATGTTCACTACCCTTTTGCCCATAGCCACAAATGCAACATGTTTGGAACTAAACTTATCATCTGCCCATCTATTTCATTTCTGTTTGTGTCTATTAGTTTTATTGCCTCTCTTAATTTGCTCATCCTGTCCTCCATTGCCTGCACTTTAGGAATACTACCACTAGGTGGCCATATTGGGTTATACTTTCTTGCATTCTAAGCCAGAAGCGTGCTTTCACAAAGATTAAAGATGGTGGGTCTGCTACCTCAAATTTTCACCCAAATTTTTAATAAAAATAAAACGTGGTAGTTTTTTAGAGTAAATATTTTATGCCTTACTAAAATCCCTAAATAGCATCAACTTTCTAAACTCGTTTTTAAGAATAATTTTCTGGGCCAGGCGTGGTGGCTCACGCCTGTAATCCCAGCACTTTGGGAGGTCGAGGCGGGTGGATCGCTTGAGGTCAGGAGTTTGAGACCGGCCTGGCCAACATGATGAAACCCCATCTCTACTAAAATACAAAAATTAGCTGGCTGTGGTGGCGCACACCTGTAATCCCAGCTACTCAGGAGGCTGAGGCAGGAGAATCACTTGAACCCGGGAGGCGGAAGTTACAGTGAGCTGAGATCACTTCACTGTACTCCAGCCTGGGTGACAGAGTGAGACTCTGTCTCAAAAAAGAAGCAAAAAGAAAGAAAGAATAACTTTGTGTCAAAATTTCCCTGAAAATTTGTTTTCTACTTCTAGACTTTGGGATTTTAAATGTTTGCTGATTTATTGTTCTGGTAAATATTTTCATTCTTAATGAGAATATGCTGGGGGAATAGAAGCACTAGCTTCTCCATTTTTTGCCCCTCTGAGTGCTTGACACATGTTATAATATCTCATTGTTAATGTCTTCCAGGCAGCAGGAGATGGGAGGCAGTCCCATTACGGGCCACAAATTACAAAAATACAAAATGTTTTTTAAAACTTATAAAAGCAGTAATATTTATTCATCTCTCACTGCATAGCAGGCATTATTCTTAGAAGTTTACGTATATTATTCATTTAATCTCTACAATAACTCTGTAAGGAAGGGAGTACTATCACATTTCACAGATGAGAAAACTGAGGCACAGAGAGAATAGGTAATGTGATCAAGTCCCATGGTTATTAAGTAGAAAAGCCAGGTGGTCTAGCCCCAGATCCCATGTTCCTAACCAACATGACATATCATATTAGTGATTAAGAAAGTTAAGAGAGAAGTTAATTTTTGTGGAAATGACCCAGAATGCAACAAAGGTATGTAAGGGATAACATACAAAAGGTTAAAAGACATAAAGTCATTCCAGAAGGAGGGGACCAAGATCATGAGGAGGAGAAGGCTAAGAATATGAATTCTCACATTAATAAAAAGGCCCAAGCAGGATTTTAAAAATCTGTATCTAGACACATCACAGCAAAAGAGCAGAACATCAAGAACACTTAGAATGTAAGAAAGTGTAGCACCAAAACAGAGATAAAGAATATTAAAAATAGCAGGTGCAGTGGCTCATGCCTGTACTCCCAGCACTTTCGGAGGCTGAGGCAGGAGGATTACTGGACCTCACGAGTTCAAGGCTGCCCTGAGCTATAATCACGCCACTGCACTGCAGCCTGGATGACAGAGCAGTACTCTATCTCAAAAAAAAAAAAAAAAAAAAATTAAAAACCAGTGCTTGAAAGCCATGCGCTGTCTTTAACCTTTTCCTTTTCCTTATCCTCAACATTTTGTAGTTAGGAATAATGATAGCTAATAATTACCATATGCCAGATACTGTGTAAACATTTTTAATGCATTATCCCATTAAGTCTTGAAACAACTCCATGCAGGTAGCTATCTTTATTATTATTCCTATTTTATAGATGAGGAAATTAGTCCTTAGAAAAGGCACGTAACCTGCCCAAAGTCTCACACCCAGTGAATGGTGGAGTTAGAATTTGAACACAGCGAGATTCCAGAATGCATGCACTTGTCTATTACTCAGTTCAAACACTGAAGTTTCTCTTGTAGCCCTCTCTTCTTCCACTGCCATTGCTCCTTCACACATCCCTTTGTCTTCTCTCACTGAGCTATTCCAGGGGTCTTTAACTGACCAGTGTGCCTCTTGTTTCTCCTCCTTAAAACTGTTCTTTATACCCTGTCTTATCAGCTTATGAGAACCCAGCAATCTGACCGTGTGGCTCCCCTGCTCAGAAACACTCTTCTCGACTGCATTCACACTGTCCACCCTCTGGCCCCAGACTACTTTTTCACATTTTTTTCTCTATGATCCCTGCATTCTTTCCCTTCCTCTCCCTTCTCCTTCTGCACTCTCTAGGTATTAAGTATATCAGACCCCTCATGTATGCTGTTCATCCTTCCCTCTTTTTCCCTCTGTCTAAAGATTTCCTCTCAAAGCCTTCTTGATTGCCTCATTTGAAGTCAGTAGCTCAGTTTTTTATGCCCTGCAGAACACTGCTTACATCTCTGTCATCAGCAATTGTCCTCCTATTTTAAGTCTCAGAATTAGCAGCATTTACACTTGTTTTTCACATATGCACCAGATTAGAAACTCCTTGAGAAAGCAACATTATTATTTTTTTTTAATTGAGACAGAGTCTCACTCCATCACCAGGCGCCAGGCTGGAGTGCAGTGGCGCGACCTCCGCTCACGGCAACCTCCACCTCCCGGGTTCAAGCAATTCTCCTGCCTTGGCCTCCCAAGTCGCTGGGACTCCAGGCATGCGCCACCACGCCCAGCTAATTTTTTTGTATTTTTAATAGAGACAGGGTTTCACCATGTTGGCCAGGATGGTCTCTATCTCTTGACCTCATGATCCGCCCGCCTCAGCCTACCAAAGTGCTGGGATTACAGGCGTGAGCCACCGCGCCCGGCCGAGAGAGCAACATTTTACCGCTTGTTTTAATTCCCTTTTTTCCCCATCCTTGGCTACTACAATACCACCTGGCCCAGAGTGGGCCTTTGATAAATGCTTAACTGCACCAGCTGCCTAGTATCCAGTCTAAAAGTGCTTTTCTGCAAGCTTACCATTTTTTTAATGACATAAGCAGTAGAGTAAACTGCTCATATCGTGCTTATATTGCTTATATCAACTGCTAACATTATCATGTCTCTATAGGGCTTCTCATTTTCTCTAAATAAATTGAGAATAAAATTTGTTTTTTTCCTTAGAGCTAACCTTCTTTTTTGGAGGTGATAGAATGTTGATGGCATGTTTTCTCTTAACTAGTTTCCCCTGGAAATTTGCCCCTGAAGTACTGAGGAATGAAATATTTAGACGTATCTTTCATAAAATTTACAGTAAGATCTGCCTAAAGCATAGTTACGTATATTTGTCACGTAAGCAAAGAATGTACAAAAAGATTAGTGAGGCAATGTAGCTCTGTTAATTAAGAGCACAGACTCAGGAGTTAAGACTTTCTTAAGTTGTCTTTTTCAGTTTTATGTGTAAAATGAAGACAATAATAGTAGCTTTTGCATAGTGTTGTTATAAGGTTAAATGAGTTAACCCCCCATTCCAGGGGAACCGTGCCTGGCTGTATTAGTTTGTTTTCACGCTGCTGATAAAGACATACCCGAGACTGGGCAGTGTACAAAAGAAAAAGGTTTATTGGACTTACAGTTCCACATGGCTGAGGAGGCCTCACAATCATGGCGGACGGCAAGGAGGAGCAAATCATATCTTAGGTGGATGGCAGCAGGCAAAGAGAGAGCTTGTACAAAGAAACCATCAGATCTCGTGAGACCCATTCACTATCGCGAGAACAGTGCAGGAAAGACCCGCCCCCATAATTCATTCATCTCCCTCTGGGTTCTTCCTAGGATACATGGGAATTGTGGGAGTTACAAATCAAGATGAGATTTGGGTGGGGACCCAGCCAAACCTTATATGGCACAATCTGTAAGTGTTAGCATCTGTTAATGAGTGAAAGAGGATAGACTCCAGGGAGGAAAGGTAGAGATAGGGAAAACCCTGAACAAATGGGCAGGCAACAACTAGCAGCAGTGGCTATCCTACAGGTCACAGAACGGTGTTCACTGGAACTTAATATGAAAAGGACCATTAACGCAATGGTTTCATGGGGGCATTACTATCACCATCGATAGCTTCTTTAGCCTGGTTACTGCGGCTCATCCCTGTAATTCCAGCACTTTGGAAGGCCAAGGCGGGAAGATTACTTTAACTTAGGAGTTTGAGACCAGCCTGGGCAAGATGGCAAGACCTCATCTGTACGAAAACATGAAAAATTAGCCAGGCATGATGGCATGCTTCTGTGGTCCAGTTACTTAGGAGGCTGAGGCAAGAGGATCACTTGAGCCCATGAGGTCGAGGCTGCAGTGAGCCATGTTCACGCCACTGCACACCAGCCTAGACAACAGAGCTTTCTCTAAAAAAAAAGAAAAAGCTCCTTCAGATATAAAGAAGTCTATATTAGTAAGTAATTAGATAATTAGAGAAAATGCAGGAACTCTCTCATACCATTGAGTAAAGCAAGACCATATACCTAGGTGGGTTTGCCCTGAGTATATTACGTAAGGAAAAAGAGACTTAGACACAGAGTATAGAGGGAATGTTATAACTTTATGAGAGACAAGTTTGTTACTATGTTGAACTGATTTAAACTATAAGTGTCTCCTCTGGGTTTTCAGAATGACATTCCAAACAAATTTGAAATGAAACTTCGCCGAGCAACTGTTCTCGAGGACTCTTACCGGAGAATTATGGGTGTCAAGAGAGCGGACTTCCTCAAGGCTCGACTGTGGATTGAGTTTGATGGTGAAAAGGGATTGGATTATGGAGGAGTTGCCAGAGAATGGTTCTTCCTGATCTCAAAGGAAATGTTTAACCCTTATTATGGGTTGTTTGAATATTCTGCTACGTAAGTAACTTTACAATAACTATATGCAGAAAAAGAAAAATCACGGTTTTAGAAGAGTCGTGTGATACAAGGAAAATGTATGTCATGCCAGAAAAGAGCAATTTTAACTAATGTTTCAGAAGTGACTTTTTAAAAAGTTGTGGTAAAATACACATTACATCAAATTTATCATTTTAACTATTTTAAATACACAATTTAGAGTTGTTACATACATTCACATTGTTTTGTTGCCATCAGCACCATCCAACTCTAGAACTTTTTCTTTTTTCATCTTCCCAAAATGCAACTCTGTACCCAGAAAGCACTTGCTCCTCATTCCCTGACAGCCACCATTCTACTTTCTGTCCCTATGAATTTGACTCCTCTGGGTACCTCACGAAAGTGGAATCATTCACTATTTGTCCTTTTGTGACCAGCTCATTTCACTTAGCATGATGTCTTCAAGGTTCATCCATGCTGTAGCATGTATCAGAATGTCCTTTTTAAGGCTAAATAATATTCCATTATTTTTGCATATAATACTTTGTTTAGGCCAGGCACGGTGTCTCACGCCTGTAATCCCAGGACTTTGGGAGGCCAAGATGGGTGGATCATGAGGTCATGATTTTAAGACCTGCCTGGCCAACATAGTGAAACCCCGTCTCTACTAAAACTGTGCAAAAATTAGCCGGGTGTGGTGGCAGGTGTCTGTAGTCCCTGCTACTCGGAGGCTGAGGCAGGAGAATCGCTTGAAGCTGGGAGGTGGAGGTTTCAGTGAGCCAAGACCATGCCATTGCACTCCAGCCTGGGGGACAGAGCAATACTCTATCTCAAAAAAACAAAAACAAAAACAAAAAACTTTGTGTAAACATTCATCTGCCAAAGGACATTTGGGTTGTTTCCACTTTTTGTCAGAAATTACTGTTTTTAAAACCATTAAATCCAGTGGAGGAATGTGGTTCTAACAGTAGTAAACAATTCTTAAAAGAGGAAGATTTTTTATAATTATTTGTCATATAAAAGTTTTTCAAATGGAGTATTTAAATGGAATTGTCTTTACAGGGACAATTATACCCTACAGATAAATCCAAACTCTGGATTGTGTAACGAAGATCACCTCTCTTACTTCAAGTTTATTGGTCGGGTAGCTGGAATGGCAGTTTATCATGGCAAACTGTTGGATGGTTGGTATAAAATATAAACTTTTTACAATATAATTACCTGTTTTCTTTCACTTGGTAATCATCCTAAATGTATTTGGTTTTTCGCAAGGTTTTTTCATCCGCCCATTTTACAAGATGATGCTTCACAAACCAATAACCCTTCATGATATGGAATCTGTGGTATGTCTTTTTCACTTATAGTATAGAGGAAGTATAATTTAACAAGCAACTTGAGCATTTTGAAGAATTCTATTTTAATGATACGGAAATTAATAAATTATCATGTTTCAAAATACAAATGAACTTTTTCCTCAACATTTTACTGTGAAAATTTTCTAATGTATAATAAAGTTGGAGGAATTTTACACTGGACACTTCTATATCCACTACTCACAATTGCCTTTTTTTCTAGGTTTAGTTTATCACATACCTGTCTGTCTATCCATCGACCTGTCTTGGTTTTTTCATGCATATCAGAGTTATAGTTATCAAGTTATAGATATCAGTAAATGTCCCACTAAATACTTCAACAGGTTATACAAGTTATGTATTTTTTTAATTAGTATTTGAAATATGATGTTTTATGATGAGTGGTGTATATTTTTTAAATGGCAGTCGAAAGGCAGAGCATTATGGTTAGGCTCCCAGAAAAAAACAGAAGCCCAGGGATTCAACCCCTGACTATAGCTATGTTGTTTCCTGTGCTGCTGAATAGCTTCACATAATATGTGTTCACATGAATTCTAGGGCATCTTCTTTAGTACCAAGTTCATTTTTTATTCTTTGCTTGTTACATATTTACAGCACAAACAGTGTGATTCTTTATGAATCTTAAGATCGCACAGTTACTTGAGTTGGTTCATTGAGCCTCTATATTTATTTAGAGATTTTTCTTTAACTCTGGCTGGGTATAAATAATGGCCTCCTCATAGCTACGTAAATATTTCACACACAGGGCCAGACACAGTAGTGCACAACTATAATCCCAGCACTTTGGGAAGCTGAGGTGGGTGGATAACTTGAGGTCAGGAGTTTGAGACCAGCCTGGCCACATGGTGATACTCTGTCTCTACAAAAAAATACAGAAATTAGCCGGGCGTGGTGGTGCACCCCTGTAGTCCCAGCTACTCGAGAGGCCGGGATAGGAGGATCACTTGAGCCTAGGACTAGGGTTGAGGCTGCAGTGAGTGATGATCACGCCACTGCACTCCAACCTAAGTGATAGAGTGAGATCCTGTCTCAAAAGAATTAAATTAAAAAAATAAAAATAAATAAAACATTTCACACACAGTCACATAGGCATGTGAGGAATGTGCTAAGTGCTCCTGGATATCCACAGAAGTTAGATTTTATCTGAAAACTTTTTGATGCACTCCTTTAACTGGATAGTAAAATCTGTGCCTCCGCTGCTTCCACATAGACCTAGATTCTGAACTTTTAAGTAGGCACCACTTGATTGATTGATTGATTGATTGATGCCTTTTTATTCTTGCCCTTACCTGTCATCCACTCTTTTTGTAATATGTGTATATGTGTAAGGAAAGGATGTCCATCTGCCCTCTCATCTTTTACCCAATTATTCAGACCCTGTGCATACTGGTTTTTGCAATTTCAGGTGTGTTATATATACAAATTTTAAATTTGTAATTTTTCCTATCTAGGATAGTGAATATTACAATTCCCTAAGATGGATTCTTGAAAATGATCCAACAGAATTGGACCTCAGGTTTATCATAGATGAAGAACTTTTTGGACAGGTTTGTGAATTTTGATCAGTTAAAATGGCACATAAATTGTGAAGCAAATGTTTAGATGTCAATACATATGCTTAATACTTTCATGCTCTACTTTTACACTTGTTTTCCAGTAACAAAAGCTGTCTCTCAGCAAGAATTTGTGCTTTCTTTGACATTTGACACGTTCCATATTTATTTCAGTAAAACCAATATTTTAAGTTTTCTTAGCTTTTAACTTTTGTGTGGACTTAATAACACCAGGTTTCTTGTATAACTACAATATGTGTACTTTAAAATTTTTTCTCACTAAAATAACATACCAAGGCATTGTGTTTAATTTTAGACACACCAACATGAGTTGAAAAATGGTGGATCAGAAATAGTTGTCACCAATAAGAACAAAAAGGAATATATTTAGTAAGTATTTTATTAGTAAGTATTTTATTGGACATAATTTTACATTTGATTCCAAGAAGACTCCTCTTACCATCTTTCTCCGTCCTGTTGGCCAGAATCTCAGTGTTCTTTTTCTCTCTCTATCCCATTGCGGTAGCAAACACTCATATTCAACTTTTGCCTTGGGCTCAGCTAGTCTTTGGTTTCTGTTTCTAACTGGAATAATTGTGCCTCCGAATTTTGTCTTCCTTCATGTGAAAATGAAATGTTTCTTTTTAGTCTTGTAATACAGTGGCGATTTGTAAACCGAATCCAGAAGCAAATGGCTGCTTTTAAAGAGGTATTTATTTTCTTTTATTTGCTCTTCCTTAATTTCACAGTATAACCCATAAGTTTCAAATATTAGGGCTCATCACATCTGAGAAAAATAAGTATACAGCTTGTTTTGTGAAATCATTGTAAATTCTATTTTTGTATTAGCTAACTATTCCATTCATTTATTCAAGAAGTCTAAACAACAGACATTGACACATCCCCTTCCCCCAGGTGTTTTCCCAATTCCATTCCCTTCACCACAGGACAGCAAAAGAACAAGAGTGCTGTAGGGATAGTGTAACATACTTGTTTTTCTAAATAGGATCGCCTCATACATTTTGTTTTGTAACTTACTTTCTTCTTTTTTTTTTTTTGAGACAGAGTCTTGTTCTGTTGCCAGGCTGGATTGCAGTGGCGCAATCTTGGCCCACTGCACCCTCCACCTCCTGTGTTTAAGCGATTCTCCTGCCTCAGCGTCCCCAGTGGCCGGGGCTACAGGCATTCGCCACCATGCCCAGCTAACTTTTTTTTTTTTGTCTTTAGTAGAGATGGGGTTTCACCATGTTGGTCAGGATGGTCTCGATCTCTTGACCTTGTGATCCACCTGCCTCAGCCTCCCAAAGTGCTGGTATTACAGGCGTGAGCCACCACACCCTCTTCTTTTTTTGTTGTTATTGTTTTTTGGTTTTTGGACTAGAAGGACTAGAGCCATTGGCCACTCTGTCACCCAGGCTGGAATGCAGTGGCATAATCTTGGCTCACTGCAACCTGCATCTCCCAGGTTCAAGCGATTCTCCTGCTTCAGCCTCCTGAGTAGCTGCAGTTACAGGTGCCCACCACCATGCCCGGCTAATTTTTGTATTTTTAGTAGAGACAGGGATTCACTATGTTGATCAGGCTAATCTCGAACTCCTAACCTCAAGTGATCCACCTGCCTCGGCCTCCCACAGTGCTGGGATTACAGGAATGAGCCACCGTGGCCCGCCTACTTTCTTTTTTTTATCAGATATTTATTGGGGATATTTACATGTGGAAACATATAGCTGCCTTTCTTTGTGGCTATATTTTATTCATAATACAAATTAATATGTTATTTAAACTTCCCCAGTTGGTAGGCGTATAAGTGATTGTCAGAGTACTCGTTTATTAAGCTAACTTAACATCTTCTGTTAAATGTGTATCTGGCTGGGCATAGTGGCTCACGCCTATAATCCCAACACTTGAGGAGGCTGAGGCAGGAGGATCGCTTGAGCCTAGGAGTTCAAGACCAGCATGGACAACATAGGGAGACCTTATCTCTACCAAAGATTAAAAATCAGCCTTGTGCTGTGGCATGTGCCTATGGTCACAGCTACTTGGGAGGTTGGGGATGGAGGATCACTTGAACCTGGGAAGTCGAGGCTACAGTGAGCTATGAGCTATAATGGCACCACTGCATTCCATCCTGGGCAACAGAGTGAAACCTTGTCTCTAAAAAATGTATGTGTGTGTGTGTGTGCGTGTGTGTGTGTGTGCGTGTGTGTGTGTATCACATACTTTTTCATAAATTCAGTATTGAATACTGTGTGTATGGTGCTGTACCAGGCCAAAAGGTATAGGTCCTGCTATCAAGGGATGTATGCTGTAAATAGTGAAATGGGGCCAGGCACGGTGGCTCACATCTCTAATCCCAGCACTTTGGGAGGCTGAGGCGGGCGGATTACAAGGTTAGGAGTTCGAGACCAGCCTGACCAAATGGTGAAACACTGTCTCTACTAAAAATACAAAAATTAGCTGGGCATGGTGGCACGTGCCTGTAATTCCAGCTACTCAGAAGGCTAAGGCAGGAGAATCGCTTAAACCCGGGAGGCGGAGGTTGCAGTGAGCTGAGATTGCGCCATTGCATTCCATCCTGGGCGACAGAGCAAAACTCTGTCTCAAAGAAAGAAAAGACAAAAAGAGTGAAATGAACAGAGGCAGGCATAAATGCTAGGAGAGCACAGAAAAAAAGTACAAACCAGGGAGGGGGAAAGGAAGGGACAAAGAAGGACTAGACGAATTGGCCAACCATGGAGAGGAGGGAAATGCAGTTCAAGCAGCAGGAGCAGCATGTGTGAAGTCTGGCAATAAGGTAGGCTATACCCACAGGCAGTTGTGTGTGCTGGCTGAGAGAATGCAAGAGGGAATCAATAAGCCTGCAGAGCTAAGAGACCAGCTTATAAAAGGCCTGTGTGTGAATCAGTAGAGTTCGGAGTTTTTTCTGAATTTCAAGGTGGGGAAGGAAGGTAGCATTAAAGGCTATTAACCAATAAGACACCAAGATTCAATTTACGTTTTAGATCATTCTGGAAGTGCTATGTAGAGCGAGTTAGATGAGAGCAAGACTAGCAACAGACTTCCCAGCAGAGTTGGGAAAGTGCTACAGTAATCTTGGTGAGAAATGGTAAGGAATTAAGGGAATGGTGAGGGAACTGAGATAGGAATGGTAAGGGAATGAAGACAATGGTGGTGATAAGAGCTACCTGTGCATTTGAATGGTATTCAGGAAGGGAAACTTAAAGGGTAGAGATGTATGGATTTGGGGATTATCTGCCTATGTGTAGTGAAGCGGTGAACTCGGTAAGATAGAAAATGTGAAAGGGCAGTGAAAGTGGATGGCCTCACATGTGGAGAGGGACCTGGGAACACCAGCCTCTTAACTCTTGTTTTGAATGGATGGTTTATGAATGGACAGTTTAGAGCATTGGTAGGGGGGGAAGGAAACTGCAAAGGAAATTAACAAAGGCAGACAAGGGTATCAAGAGCAGACAGAGTTTCAATGGCAAAGATGTTTTTAATCATACTGCAAAGAAGTCAAATATGATAAGGAATTAAAAGTGTTTATTAGATAGAGTGGCAAAGCTGTCCTTGACTTTTTCCAGAACAATTTCAAGGAAGCTGTAGTGTAGAGGTCAGATGGCAGTGGGTTGAGGGTTAGATGGGAGGTGAGTGAGTGGATTTGGTAAGTGCATGGCACTACCAAGAACTTGGCTGTGAAGGGAAAAAGAGTCATTAGGGTTCTTTGTTTGTTTGCTTTGTTTTAACAAATTTTAATGCATACAGAGTAAGGCAAAAAAGAGAAAGAGATCTAGCAAGATGACCTCCCTGAGGAACAGGTGAAACACAGGTGCAGGCCTAGCCTGAAAGAGGAGGTGGCACCTCTCTCTTCCAGTGCAGTGGGAAGGAGGCCATGATGGGTGTTGGTGATGGTTGGGGCACAGGGATGGAGAAATTTGAGGGAGTTCCATCATGCATAGCTGCTTCTCTTTTCTTTTCTTTTCTTTTTTTTTTTTCTTTTTTTTTTTTTTTTTGAGACAGTCTCACTTTATTGCCCAGGCTGGAGTGCAGTGGTGCGATCTCGGCTCACGGCAACCTCCACCTCCTGGGTTCAAATAATTTTCCTGCCTCAGCCTCCTGAGTAGCTGAGATTACAGGTGTGCACCACCACACCCGGCTAATTTTTCTTGTATTTTTAGTAGAGATGGGGTTTCATCATGTTGGTCAGGCTGGTCTCAAACTCCTGACCTTGTGATCCGCCCACCTCAGCCTCCTAAAGTGCTGGGATTACAGGCGTGAGCCACCGCACCCGGCCACTTGCCTCTGTTTTCTCCCAAATAGAACTTATCTACTGTAAAGAAGGGGTGATATGGAGGCTTGAGAACGATGGGAAATTTGGTTTTTGTTGTTGTTCTTGTTTTGAGAAAGAGTCTCAGTTTGTTGTCCAGGCTGGACCACCTCAACCTCCCCAGTAGCTGGGACTACAGGTGCACATCACCATGCCTGGCTAATTTTTGTATTTGTAGAGATAGGGTTTCACCATATTTCCCAGGCTAGTCTCAAATTCCTTGACTCAAGCAATCCGCCCACCTCAGCCTCCCAAAGTGCTGCGATTACAGGCATGAGCTGCCACGCCTGGCCATAGAGAGTTTGAAAATAGCCCCTTTGAGGAATAAATGAGAAAGAACAGACTGTGCACATGTACGTTTTCTGACCAATATTGAGATCTCAGGGAAGAGCCCGTGATTGTGTAGTGGTAGAAACTTGTGTGGATGTGCGATTCCTCCACTAGAACCCAGAAGCTGAGGCATAGGAAAGGCCATTGGCCCTGCCCATCAGGTTTTTAAATGTGTCTTTCTTCTAGGGATTCTTTGAACTCATACCACAGGATCTCATCAAAATTTTTGATGAAAATGAACTAGAGGTAAGATATAACATTCCTAACATTTAATGTTAAAACAGAAATTTTGAACCCATTATTTTCCTTGTTTATGATTTGACATTCCTTATGTAGCTTCTTATGTGTGGACTGGGAGATGTCGATGTGAATGACTGGAGAGAACATACCAAGTATAAAAATGGCTACAGCGCAAATCATCAGGTTATACAATGGTTTTGGAAGGTAATCTGAAACTTCTATCTTTGTAAATTACTTTTGATAGATTTAATTATATCTAAGTCAACTCTTGAGTCACTGTACTGGTGGATTACATGTAACCGACACAGAAAAAACATATAGACCAGCAAAAATTATCTTTGATTTTGTATTGTATACATGCACCTGCTGGGTCTATAACTATTACTAGGTAAGTAAAATCTTCAGAAGGTAGTAAGTAGAATGACAGGCAGAGACAGTTGCTTAGTTTCCTGCTAAAGTAGGGACTCTGAAAGAACTTGTAATAACCTGCAGGGTATTCCTAGGGACTCTCGGATGTCTCTTCTAAAATTTCTCATAGAGAAATATGTATACCATTCAATAATATTAATATAATGTGGTTTTTTTGGTTTTTTTTTTTTTTTGAGACAGAGTCTCGCTCTGTCTCCCATGCTGGAGTGCAGTGGTGCAGTCTCAGCTCACTGCCACCTCTGTTTCCCAGGTGCAAGCAATTCTCCTGCCTCAGTTTCCCAAGTAGCTGGAATTACAGGCATGCACAACGACGCCTCGCTAATTTTTTTGTATTTTTACTAGAGATGGGGTTTCACCATGTTGGCCAGGCTGGTCTCAAACTCCTGACCTCAAGTGATCTGCCCGCCTCAGCCTCCCAAAGTTCTGGGATTATAGGCATGAGCCACTGCACCCAGCATATAATTTTTAAAAGCCTTGAGTCACATCTGAAAATAAATGTTTTTAGTTCACTAGGTTATAATCCCATTCTAAAAAGTTGCCATATAGCCTTAGAAATAAAGTTTTCAAGAACTTTATAAGCCACCCATAAACAAAAATTTAACTAAAAGAAATATGCAAATCTAGTAAGGGATTATTAATATTCTAACTAAATTCCGATAGCTTATGTTTTAGGATTATTTGTTCACCCTTTTTTCAGTGCTGTTCCCTAAATTATGTTTTTATCTTATTCAGACTGTTTTAATGATGGATTCAGAAAAAAGAATAAGATTACTTCAGTTTGTCACTGGCACATCTCGGGTGCCTATGAATGGATTTGCTGAACTATATGGTAAGGATTTTCCACAGATCATTAAAAAAGGGAGTGATGCCTATTGTCTTTTTCATGGCTGATGAATCCTCAAGCTTTTATCATTTACTAACATTTAGCTTAATTTTAAAAAGAATTAAGCTTTTGAAAGTGATATCATTAGAGACAGTGGAGTAGGCTAAAATATATTTACACCTTCTAGTCAGATAATAAAGGAGAAAACTGGAATCATCAGATGACTTGAGTCACTTTCTGTTCTTTAACTTCAAATTCTATGCCCAGTATGCTTCAGTTACAGAAAAAGCATTGCCTTGGCTGGGAGGGGTGGCTCATGCCCGTAATCCCAACACTTGGGAGGCTGAGTTGAGAGAATCACTTGAGGCCAGGAGTTCAAGACCAGTCTGGACAACATAGTGAGACCCCTGTCTCTATAAAATCAATTTTTTAAAAGTTAGCCAGGCATGGTGGTGCACACCTGTAGTCCTGGCTGCTCAGGAGGCTAAAGCAAGAGGATCACTTGAGCCCAGGAGCTTGAGGCTACAGTGAGCTTGAATTGTGCCACTGCACTCCGGCTTGGGTGACAGAGGAATACCCCATCTCTAAAATATAAACAAACTGGATTAGTTCCTTGTATGTGTAGGTTCTATACTAGAAAAATTTTGATATGCCTGGAGATCCCTGTAGAGAGTAAATGAAATCAAATAAATTTTTCCTTATAGGTTCAAACGGACCACAGTTGTTTACAGTTGAACAGTGGGGTACTCCTGAAAAGCTGCCAAGAGCTCATACCTGGTAAGCAATTGTTTGGACCTTGATAGAACAAAGCATCAGAGAGTGAGGTTCCTCTGACTGGTCGTCTAGCTACAGAGGGGCTAGTCTCCTCTGTTATTGTTGTGGCAGGTGTAGATTATGGATGAGGAGGAGGCGGTAACACTAACCCAACAAACAAGTGTTTTGTTACCAAATTGGCCGGGGCTTGAAATCCAGGTAGCTGAAGAACAGAGAGGCCCATTTAAACTGAGTGATGAGTGATGGGCCGTCCCAAGGGGGGCTAGAACATTCCATTTTGGAGGTTGAATGGTAGAGGAACTCAGCCATTTGGAAAACATGGTAGAGGCAGAACTCCACAAGGAGTCGTGTGGAGCATCCATGCCCAGAACCCAGTCCTACGTCTTACTTCTAGCCCTGATGAAAAGACGTATTTTGGTGTTGTTGGAACGTACTCATCATGAATAGCAGTATTGCTCTGTTTGCTGTGGTGGTAGTTGCTTTGTCAGTGTCTTTCATAACCAGTTCCTCTATTCTTTCAGCTTTAATCGCCTGGACTTGCCACCTTATGAATCATTTGAAGAATTATGGGATAAACTTCAGATGGCAATTGAAAACACTCAGGGTTTTGATGGAGTTGATTAGATTACAAATAACAGTCTATGGTGTTTTTACTGCCATAGTTTTATAAGCCAAAGTGTGACTTAAAATTTTCCAGGGAACTACTAAAACCTGGCCACTGATTCTTCCTAGTGAAGCAAATCATATAAAAAGCATTTGAAGAAACAGTATGACAACTTTATTTTAATCACTTTTAAATAATGTGTTGCATTTACACAGTTGTTTCATTCTGTCTTTAGGGTTCACACAATAGGATATAAGTCCCGTACGACTTAAATAGTGAATTTTGTCTGTAACATTTACCTCTTGTATAGTATCTGCCAGCCAATTTTTTTCTTAAACTACTGAGATTATAACTGTGAAATATTTGTGATAAGTGTCATGTGTGAAAATGTTGATGCATTTTGAGATGGAAAACTGAAATTTGGAAAAAAATATTATTGCATAAACTACAGTATATTTAGTGCTACTCGTAGCTATTTATTATTTTGTAGACCTGCCTTATGCACCTTACTGCCTAGACTTTTGGAAAAACCTTGGAAAGTGTGTTATCTATTTTTCTAGTCAACTAACTCACAGAAAAACAGTCTACTTCTTCACTTTCAAAGTATTTAGCTTTTTGTTAATATGCAGTTTTTACTAAACAGGTGATTCATAAGACATGTGAAGCAAGTCATTTTTGCAATGGGTAAAAAGTATTAAGGCCTTTCTCTTGCCTGCGCAACCTTACGATCATTGGTATAGTCATCACTTTTTCATATTTTAGTGTAGTTAGAAGAATTCCTTCTTCAAACATTAAAGATCCACAAAGCAGTATTTCTAAATATGCCTTGAAGAACTAAATGAAGTGTATATCACTTGCCTTTACTAGTCATTCTTTATACTTGTACAATTATGTAGTAAATGTATGTTTACAGGGTTTATTATGTTTACAGATTAAGCTAATTTCTGTAGTCGCATTTTTATATTTTTAGTATCACTCTAGTAAAAAAAAAAACCAAATGATTTGTTTAAAATAACCAAAGAGTTGATAGAATGCATAATTTGTATTAAATTTATTACTATATTTCTTATGCCTTTTGAAAATACTGTTTACTATGAAGACAATGTTTTATTACAAATCCAAAACTCTGTAGGCAAAATGCTATAGGTTGAATCCTTCTTTAACCAAACTGAAATACATAAAGACCATGTACATGCATTCATCAAACGTTAATTGAATGCTATGTGCATAGCGCTGTGCTATGCCCTGGGGTAAGGATTGTCAGCTTCAGAGAAATCTGGCTGAGTCCTGATCCTCAAGGAACTTACAGATGTGTCGGTGAATCTGTAAAACAATCAAAAGTAGGGGTAAGCAGAAGAAGGTAAAAGGGAAAGTGTTCTAGATTCCAGTGCACCTGCAAAGATAAGTGTGCCATGACTGTATTTATATTTCATACTTATATTGTTTCATCCTTATATTGGCATGATTATATAGAAAATGGGTCTTAAAAAGATGGAGCCTATTTCTCAGTATGGTATCTCGGTGATTTAGAAATAATTGTAAATATATGTTATGAATCTTCTTAAATATATATATTATATATAATATATATATAGGTCTATATAAATACATAGCTTAAAATATAGAAAATGACTTGAGTATTGGCCCTGTATCAGGCATTGCACTAAATGCTTGACTTAATTTTAATTCAAATTTAGTCTTCATAACAAGCTATGAAACAGGCAGTCTTCTTATATCCTGTTTATTGATGAGAATACTTGAGGCTCAGTGAATAAAAGTAATTTGATTTAATAAAGAATTGCTCCAGAACTCCAACCACAATTGGTGTAAATAAGTGCAGCTTGTGCGTAAAATCTTGGTTACTGGAATGGATTAGAGGGCATGAAATGAATTCAGACCAGTTAGAATATGGGGCAGTGGAAATGGTTTGCATGTGCACGGTGTTTCTGCAGGAAGGCTGCCTTCCTGAACAAATCTTGAAAAAGTGATCCCAAGAAGGAAGATTCATGGAGACACATCTTGCTGAAAGATGACTTAGAGTGGACTGTGGTTTGAAGGTAGGTCTGAAGAGTCACATGGCCTTGAAAACCCAGAACTCATAAAGGCTTGGCCAATGAACCTCATGAAACTATAAGCCAGTTGACACAGAAAGCTGGACAGGCTTTTTCCAAAGACCACTTCCATGGAGTTCATGGAATACAAAGGCTTAGAGCCATCTCGTATTCAGTGTCTAGTGAAAAAGCTGTCACCTTCCAAAGGATTAAATGTTATACCTGTAAAAATACATGCAGAAACATTAGACAAACTCAAATAGAGGGATGTTTTTCAAAACAACTGGTCTGTAAGCTTCAAACATGTCAAGATCAAGAAAGATAAAGAAAAACAGAGAAACACTTCCAAATGACAGAACAACATATCAAGTAAATATAATGCATGATTCTGGATTGGTGGGAGTGGCATAGCCACAAAAGCCATTATTGGAACAACTGATGGAAATGAAACATAAACTGTGGATTTGATAATAGCATTGAATTTTCTGATTTCGGTTATTGTGCTGCGATTATGTAAGATAACATCCTTGTTTTTAGCAAATGCTCTTTGGAGGCATAATGTCTCTAACTTGATCCCATGGTTTGTTAATAAATATTTATATGAGGAGAGAGAGGAAGAGAGACTACTATCTGGAATGATTCTGTCTGGTGAGGAATCCAACAGAGAAAAAAGCAGAGCTAAAAGATGAAAAGGCATTGTTGGGGTCCTTTGATCTAAATATACCCGAAGCTGACATGCCACAAGCTTCCAAATTTCATGAGCCAATAATTTCACCCCTTTAAAATTTTATTTTTGCATAAGCCAGTGTGAGTTGTGTTTCTATGAGTTGAGTGAAGTCAGCTGAGAATCCCTGAGTCCTGCCGATTATTGCGATGTAATATATGACCACCACGTTGCAGGCACGGTGCTGAGCAACAGGTGTAAAAAGATGAATAAGACCTACTTGTCAGCCAGGGCATGGTGGCTCATGCCTGTAATCCCAGCACTTTGGAAGGCCGAGGCAGGTGGATCACGAGGTCAAGAGATTAAGACCATCCTGGCCAACATGGTGAAACCCCATCTTTACTAAAAAATACAAAAATTAACTGGGTGTGGTGGTATGCACCTGTAGCCCCAGCTACTCAGGAGGCTGAGGCAGGAGAATTGCTTGAACCCGGGAGGCGGAGGTTGCAGTGGGCTGAGAGGGCACCATTGCACTACCGACAAATGGTCTCACAATGCTCCAATAAGGAGATGAATGTACAAGCAAATTATTAAAATACAAGTAATGTCTCCAATCTGATAATCCAAATTCCACAACACTCCAAAATCCAAAACTTTTTGAGTTCCAACATGATGCCACAAGTGGAAAATTCCACACCTGACTTCATATGATGAGTCACAGTCAACACAGTCAAAACTTTGTTTCATGCACAAAATTATTTTAAAATATTGTACAAAATTACCTCCAGGCTAGTTGTATAAGGTATATATGAAACAAATGAATTTCATGTTCAGACTTGGGTTTGTTTCCTAAGATATCCCATTAGGTATTTGCATATATTCCAAAATTTGAAAAAATCTGAAATCTGAAACACTGCTGGCCCCAAATATTTCTGATAAGAGATACTCAACCAGCACAATACCATCTGATTTTGCTCAATGTCTCCTCCTTGCTTAAAATAGTCTCTTTTTCTTTCTTTCTTTCTTTTTCTTTCTTTCTTTCTTTCTTTCTGTCTTTCTTTCTTTCTTTCTTTCTTTCTTTCTTTCTTTCTTTTTTCTGAGAGAGTCTCACTGTGTTGCCTAGGCTGGAGTGCAGTGGCGCAATCTCAGCCCACTGCAACCTCTACCTCCCAGGTTCAAGTGATTCTCCTGCCTCAGCCTCCCAAGTTGCTGGGATTACAGGCATGCACCACCATGCCTGGCTAATTATTGTATTTTTAGGAGACAGGGGTTTCATGTTGGCCAGGCTCGGTCTTGAACTCATGACTTCAAGTGATTCGCTTTCCTCAACTTCCCAAAGTGCTGGGATTACAGGCATGAGCCACCACACCTGGTCCTCTTTCTTCTACCTCTGCAAATTATCATCCTTTAGGAGGCAGCCCAAGTTAACCCTCCTTCATAAGCCTACGAACCACTGTTTTCATAGTGATTAAACCATCAGATAGCATCACTGTATGTGAAAAATGGTAAATAACACCACATGCACTACCATGCCAACTGCATTCACAGCTCATTGGGAATAAAGTCTATAGAGATGGGTGTATAACAATAATTATGAAACGTTTTTGAAATTCAGCAAAACTTATAAATAATCTAGTTGGTAGTTAGATGAAAGGTTTGAAGGAATATGAGGTAGTGAGGTGGGAAGGTTAATGACAATTTCCAAGAGAGAAAAGCTGAAAACAGATTCTGAGGTGAACGTTTTCTCAGGCCTGATAAGCCATTTAGACTTCAGATAACATTAACCGCACCTTGAAGCATGAACCTGGGTCGGAAGCTCTGTAGAATTAATTCATTGCTTGGTACCCAGGTGACAGAACCATTCATACCCCAAACCTTAGCCTCATGCAGTACACCCAGGTAACGAGATTGCCTATGTACCCCCTGAATTTAAAATAAAAGTTGAATTGAGTACATGTAGACATGAAGAAGGGAACGACAGACACCAGGGCTTACTTGAGGGTGAAGGGCCAGAGGGCGAGGGTTGAAAAGCTGCCTATCGGGTACTGTGTTCACTACCTGGGTGAGGAAATCATTTGTACACCAAACCCCAGCAGCATGCAATGTACCCATATAGCAAATCTGCCCAGATACCTCCTAAATCTAAAATAAAACTTGGGAAAAACTTTTTTAAAAATAAAGAAGTTTAAAAATAAAGTAAGGCCAGGTGTGGTGGCTCATGCCTGTAACCCCAGCAATTTGGGATGCTGAGGCGGGTGGATCTCCTGAGATCAGGAGTTTGAGACCACCCTGACCAACATGGTGAAACACTGTCTCTACTAAAAACACAAAAATTAGCTGGGCATAGTAGCAGGCTCCTGTAATCCCAGATATTCAGGAGGCTGAGGCAGGAGAATCATTTGAATTTGGGAGGAGGTTTCAGTGAGCTGAGATAGCATCACTGCACTCCAGCCTGGGCTACAGAGTGTGACTCCATCTCAAAAACAAAACAAAACAAAACAGAACAACAAACAAAGACTGAAAACAAAAAAATAAAGAATAAAACAAATGTCCTGAAGCACTTGTTCTTATGATGTGCCAAAATCTGAAAAAGTTTGATGTTAAAATCAAAATTGCCTTTGAGTTGTAAAATCATGTACATATACAACTTTATTTTCAAGAATTCTATTTTCTTTCTACCTAAAATGAAATTGCAGGCTTAAATTTCATTTGATAAAATATGAAACTTCTGGATCAGAAGTTTTTTTTTTTCTTTTTCTTTTTAAAAAGACTGCATTTCACAAAATCCTAGAATCCTTACCTAAAAATGACACTGGGTCAGAATTACTGGGATTAGTCACCCTTCCCAGGTAATAACCACATTTCTTAGATGACAACATTCATGTGAATTTGCCAAGAAGGCAACAAGGAGGCCCTGCTGAAGCATTGAAATGCGGGTTCCACAGAATTTTTGTGGTTTGTGCCATCATCTGAAACTTGGATCTAAGTAGAGTCTGAGCCCACGTCTGCATATGACTAACCACCAAGGATATAAACAAGAGCCTTTCTGGATATACACTCTATATGCATGGTACTAGTTTGCTAGGACTGCCATAACTAAATAACACACACTGGGTGGATTAAACAATAAAAACATATTTTCTCATGATTCTGGAGGCTGTAAGTCAAAGAGCAAGGCGTTGGTGGGGTTGATTCAGTACTGAGGTCTCTCTCTCTCTCTCTCTCTCTTTTTTTTTTTTTTTTAAGACACGATTTCACCATATTAATCAGGCTGGTCTCAAACTCCTAACCTCAGGTGATCCACCCGCCTCAGCCTCCCAAAGTGCTGGGATTACAGTCGTGAGCCACCGCGCCCGGCTCTGAGGTCTTTCTTGGTGTGCAGATGGCTACCTTTTCCCTGTCTCTACAGGGTCCTTCCTCTGTCTGCATTTTTGTGTCCTGATCGCCTCTTATTAAAAGGACACCAGTCATATGGATGAGGGCCCACTCTAATGATCTCATTTTATTTTCATTACCTCTTTAAAGGCGTTGCTTCTAATTACATCCATGTTCTGAGGTACTAGGGATTAGAACTTCAGAACATGAATTTTGGAAGTACACAATGCAGCCAATAACAGAGAAACAGACACTTTCTATGCCTGATCTTATGTAATGCTCACAGCAACCCCATGAAGATGGCACGATCATCCCCATTTCACTGGTGGGTAGACTGAGGCTCTGAGGGGTTAAGTAACTTGACTGTAATCATACAGCTGCTAAATATTAGTGCTGAAACTTGTCAAGTCTGACTGACACCAAACCCTACATTCTTAACCAACACCTTAAAATGTCCCATGCCCTTGGAGATTCATAAGATGATTTTAAATGTGTGACCAGATGAACTTTAGAAGAAACATTAATACATATCTCTTTATTTTAATGTATACTATTTAAAAAGATGAACTCAGCAAACCCATAGTGACTTCAGGTGAAGCCAAAGTAGGCATTTAGCTTTAGGAAAGTAAATAAAAGAGAAAATAGAATAGGTGGTGCTTGAATATAGCAAAAGTCATTAAGTGAATTTAACGGTCACTAAATTCAGAAAACAGTGATTTGTGTAATATACAAATTCATACAACCACATTGCAAAGTCACCAGTTTGCCCTTTGTCAGCTTAACACCCAGACTCATCTCTTTAAACGGTATTTGATCTCTAACTAAAATGATCACGAAGTCGCACATCTGCCTAACATGATACAACTACCCCACATACAACTGAAACTGTGCTGACCCTTTCCCCACAAGAGAAAATAAACTGCCTTTGTCTTTGAGTAGTGCCGATTCTTCTCCTAGCTGATTTAAACAATTATAAAACATCTATTTTATCATGCACCTTGCCTTTTCTCTCTCTCTCTCTCCCTCTCTCTCTCTCCCTCCCTCTCTCTCTCTCTCTTTGTGTGTGTGTGTGTGTGTGTGTGTGTGTGTGTGTGTGTGCTTCTGTCTTTCTCTCCAGCCCTTTTATTTCCATACCCCTAGCCTTTGCAAAAATAAGCCAGCCATTATACCATTAGGACTTGGCTGAAAGAACAGGTTTGAACCACTGGTTATGTTTTTCTTCTAATTTCTTCCCTTCCCCCTGGATGTGCTGCATTCTCTCCCTGCCACCAACAGCAGCCAGCATATTTCATCAGTTATTCACCATGGATGCTGGGGCTTTATTAGCAAATGAAAATGGCCCGACTCCAGCTGACATCAATGGAGTCTCAGCTAGGAGCAGGACCAGAGCATTTCCTGTGGTCCCAGTCTCAGACAAACCAGTTTGAAGAGGAGCCAACTGGCTTTACCCAAGCTACCAGTGAGCTATTTTTGACATAAAAAGATGCTGAATTTAGCTGATAACTGATTAAAGAAATTGTAAACACAGCTAGTTTGGGTTTTAATATCTTGGCAGTGGCGGCGGATAGACAAAGGAAAAATACCAAATTTGTTCAGGCAAGTTATTTTTGAAAACAATTAATCGAATCCCATCAAGTAACCAATTTCTTGCAAAACAACTGTTTGATTGTATATTTTCCTCCCTCTCCCATCTTTCTACTACTTAAATCAGTTTACGTAGGAAAACAAAGTCTTAATTTTTCATGAACCTGAAGTTGGCACAGCAATGAGAAAAATTCCATGAACACACCGATATGGTATGTTCCTTTCCTGTTCTAAGGCAAACTCATTTCAAAAGTTAAGATAAAATTTTCTGAAATGTTTTGAGTATGTATGGAATAGTAAAATTGTTTCTGGTCTCCAGCCAGAAAATAGTGTCTTCAAATCTACTTCAGATCTTTCGTTTTCCATAATTCAAAAAAAAGGGATTCACCCAATTCTTCCATCTGTTTCTTCATAACAGCCTTATCTTGCAAGGCAAGAAAGTATCATTGTTCTTCCTTAAAACCTGGAGAACAAGAAAACCCAGAAAGTCTAAGGGACCTGCCCAGGCTCCACAGTCATCAGTTAGCGCAGAATGGTTCAGATCTGTAGTTTAAGTCCTGGCTTCATTTTCCCTCTTTTGGTTTGGTTGTTTGGTATGGTTTGATATAAAATTTTATCAGAAATTCCTTTTGCTTATTTTCAAGCCTATAAAACAAGACAACACCTAAGAAGCACTGTCCAATTCAGTCCTAAAGCATAAAGATTGAAATACTTATCCTTAATTAGAGTCTGGTCAGCGTTGTCACAGAATAATGCAACAGTAATATTCTTATGAGGACATATAATAGCTACTCATTATTGCAGGTTTACCACATACCGCTTTTAAAATCTCTACCTCAACTTTTATGAGCCAGCCCTCATGTTCCCATTTTACAAAGAAAGAAACTGAGGCTCAAGAAAGTTAAGGCTGCTCCCAACCACACATACAAATGTTAACATTGAAAATATTTAGCAAAGTTAGCAGTGTGCATATGCTAAGTCCCAGCAATTCTACTCAAAAGAAACACTTTCACGGATAAAAATAAATGGCGTATATGAAGAAGCGGTTACAAAGACATTTGCTGCATCATTGTCTGTAGCAGTTAAAAAAAATGTAAAAATCCACCAGCTGAGAAAGTGGCCTTGGGCTACTTACTTAACCGTGTGTTTCAGTTTTCTTATCTGGGAAATGCGGATAGTGATAGCAACTATTTCATAGGTGTGAGGATTAGGTGAGTTCATTACATAAAATAGTTAGAGCAGTGCTTGACACATAGGAAGTGTTATGCAAGTATTAGCTACAATTATTATTCAATCATAGGTTACTATGTTGAAATTAAAATGAATGAAATATATTTATGTAATATAATATTAATATTTACAACGATATATTATCTACCAATATGTATTATACTCAGAAATATAATACTGAATAAAAAAGCAAATATAGACCTGTATATATAAGATTTATTCAAATTAAAAAGCACAAACCAAAATTCAGTATTGCTAATGGACAAGTGTATATTTTATAAAAGTATAAGAAATTGGACTGCAAATAATTTATCAAAATTATGATAGTGGTTTTCTCTAAGAAGAGGAAGAGAAAGGGGGATGAGTTTATAAAAGGGGAAAGCACTTATAGTATTTTGTTTCTGTTATTAAAAAAAAAGATTTGAAGTGAATCTGACCATTTGTTATATGTGTTTTTTCTAGGTGTGAGTTCATAGGTATCTGACATATTAATCTATGTACTTTTCTGTATTTAAACAACTTTTTAAGTAAAAAGAAAAAACCCACAAAGTTTATGTTTATGTTGCTATGAGAAGTTCACACTCAGCAGGTTTGAGATCTTGCTATCCTTCTGTTTTTTTGGCTTCATTTCTGGCAGAGCAAAGGGGTAGATCTTACTTGTGAATGACCAAAAAGGAAAATCATCGTTTACTATCCAACTGCGCAATGATCTTTGCAAAGAACTATGAAGTCATTTTCAAAACCCATCTACAGGGAAGAGCCCAGCATTTGTCATTGTAACCATAAAGTACAGAGACCCTCACCCACACCTTGAGCATCAGAGACCACTCTGTCACCAAAGAGACCGCAAAAGAATATCATCTTCTAGGGGCCACCCAATACTTTACACAAAGTGAGGATTCAACTTAGCAAACAATACTTGAATACACTTTTAAAAGGGAATAAAGTTTTATTCAGACAAATTCATTTTAAAAGTTGATATAGTTTGTACATAACCTTAAATTTGTAAATGCCACCATATTACTTTTTAATATGACCACAAACATTTTCAAGTTTAATGCAAATTACCTTCCTTATTGAGGTCTATTCATATACAATGCGGCGAGGTTCTGGGTTCAGGCGTTTGTCTCAACTGTTTATGCGACACACATACACAGGTACATGCGCGTGCGCGTGCACACATATACACACACACACACACCACCTAGAGTAGTAACAGAAATACTAGTTCTATTTTGTACAGAACCACTAAATACAGCATTTTTCTATTTGGAAGAAGCCAGTATTGGAAAATTTTAACACCTTTCCTTTTTTTAGACATTAGAAGTTATAAGATGCTCATACTGATGGTAGAATCTTAATTCCTCACGAATTTTTCTAGTTATGGTCTAAGATACTGTTACCTACGCTGCATCAGGAAGAAACTTGGTGGGGGAGAATGCACAGTCACACACAGAGAATAGAACACAACAATGTATTAAGATAATAAAGTACTAATTATCTTAGCTCCTCTCATAAATAAATTTGTGCCAGGCACAATTCTTAGATGCTTTACATTGCTTTGTCACATTTAATCCACATAGAAAACCTTTCAGGCAGATATTAGTATCATCCCCTATTTCAGATGAGAAAACCAAGGCAGAGCACTTGAGGAACCAGGCCAAGGACACAGACCTAAAAAGTCACGGACCAGTGTGTGGATCCAGGCATTCGAGCTCTTACACACTAGGCTATGACTATATGTTGGGTCTAAAAGGTAATGATTCAAATAAGAAAAAAAATCAATCCTGCATAGATTATATCCAGAAAACACGCAAGAAAGAGGTCACAGTTGGAATGGCCTCAGAAAAGTGAACTAGCAGACTTGGGAAAGAAGCTGAAATAGAAATGTATTTTCATGTATGACTTCCAAAAAATAGAATTCAAATTTGATTTTTATACTAATTTGAATTTAATTTTTATAATATACAAATATATATGAAACGGGCACACATTTCAGTGCAGTGCCTTGGACATCCTAAGTGTTCAAGAGCTATTTGCTGACTTGACCATGAGTTAGTTCCATGTGCCAAAAAATAGGATTCCTGGTATCTTTCTGGAGCCTTGCTGTGGTAGCAGAGGAATGCATTTGAAGTTTGGAGGCCTCACCTGCAGAAGCCCAATCCTCAGATAAAAGGAAATTTGGTTAACAGCCCCAGCTCCTATGTTTAAGGGCTCCCCGCAGGAATCTTGGCCCCATATCCGGATCTTAACCGAGAATTTTTCCAAAGCCAAATTCTCACACCCCATTACCTTTCAGGGCTTAGCGCTGGCTCCAAGAATGAAGACCTGCTAGGATTTATGGGAATTGCTGGAGAAAGAAACAGGACTTGCAAGTCCATGGGTGGGTTTCTTATGAACAGTCCAGGGACTGAGTAACTTCTGTCTCCATCAAGTCTACCTTTCCATGCAGTCTGTCACCATGTATTTCAGCAAATTGTCTTTGAATTTGCATTAGAACCACATATAGAAATACATAAATATATTTTCTTCATTTTAATTGCAAATATAATGTTAATATTTACAACTATATATTAGTTACAACTATGTATTAGTTGGCCTGCTTTGGTCTGGACTTAGCTGTTCTCCTTCCAGCATTTTATTTTCATTTATTCAGTTGTGAGTGGTGGGAGATGGGGTGGAAATTAAGGGATGGGGGAGGTACTGAAAGATGTGGGAGAATAAATGAACAAAAGAAGGAGGATAGGAAGTAGGGGTCAGTTAGATTGTAATTATTTGCTTTCAGAAACAGACGACCTCAGTTGGAAAGTATCTTAACAGGTATATGAGCTTGGGCAGATTTTCCTCTAAAAGCCTCAGCTTATACACCTGTAAAATAGGACTAAGAATGCATCTCTTGCAGAGCTGATGTGAGAATGAAGTGAGGTATTTTCAAGGCAGTTGCCACAACTTCTGCATGGAGTGAGTGTTCATCAGATGGTACTATTATTCCACGAGGGAGAAGAGAAAGAGAGAAGGCAATATGGGGGCTGTACAGAAAAGGAAAAGGCCATGAGGACAGCAACCATTTTCTAGTCTTTTTTTCAATTCATTTAAAAATTATCTATAGCATAAGTAGGACATGTGAAAGGCAAAAAGAAAATAAAATCAAAAAAATATGAGTCACAGCGAAAAGCAAATTTTCCTCCTTCAGCAATTCAATTGGCTCTTCCTGGAGGTAACCATGTGACGGAGTGACAGTGTCCTTTATGCCCCTCTGGGGAGTCACTACACACACACACACACACACACAAAGTTGCATGCTATAGAAACCATTTTGCCTGTTGCTTTTAGTTTCATAGTCCTTTGCTTATATCCTAGAGATGCTTTCGTATTTGTACATACAGAAAGCCCTCGATCTATTCTATAGCTGCATAATATGTCACTGCTCCTTTTATTATAATCAGTTTAAACAGTTCCCCATTCATGCCCACCAAGTTGTTTTCAAACTTTTGCTATTACAGCAGTACTGCATTGAACATCCTCATACATATGTGATTTTGCAAATGCATGACCACATCTGTAGGATAAACACCTAGGACAAAAATTGCTGTGCCAAAAGGTTGTGTTGCCACCATTTTGAGGACACACCAAATTGCCCCTCATAGGGGTTGTAAGTGCCCGAGTGTGAGTGCTTATTACCCACACCCTCAACAACACAATATGTTAATTGAATATTTTTCCTCTGCACCAACCTTACTGGATTCTAAGCTTTGAAAGAGCCAGGCAATCAATGGCTAAGAGAAGGGCTCCACAGCTTGCTGCTTGGGTCATTCCAGAAAGCCAGATTTAAAGGGCATGCGCTTATGAAAATGAACTGTGATGGAGCCAGGATTTCTTTCCTGAAGTCACTCCCTTGATCGCCACACAGGAGTGTCTATCTCTCTGGTCTCTAGAAGCACAAGTCCCCAGCATGGGTCCCTGGGAAGCCTCTTCCCTTCATGAGGATAGGATCACCCTGGTAATGCCATTAACTCAGGTATGTCAACATTTTCTCCCTGTCTGGTCTGAATTGCAGGCTGAGCTTAAGGCCTGAAAGGAAGTGACCTCTTATTAATAAGGAAGCTTTGGAAAGGTGGATAGGGTTGGAGGCTACTCCTGAGGGCACAGTGGCCAGCTGTTAATATTCTCATTACTCAGGAAAAGGGGCAGGAGTGTAGAATTCCTACACTCTTTGTCAAACTGAAGAAGTGAAATGGTTGGAAGATGAATGCTGTTGGCTGTGAACAGCATATTATGGAACATGAAGCTTTTCATTCGGGTGTATTTATGGGTTTATATTTACCCAATAAATATAACAATGGATGAACAGCTGTTGAGAAGGGGAGACCTGGGCTCACAGGGAGGAAAAATAGAAATCTGTCATCCAGGAAGGGAGCTAGGTGGTCTCAAAAGGATTTTAATCTTGGGTGGTTTATTTGTCTTCTTGAAATTCTTGCTAACTCTTAGCGAGATTTTCTCAGGAGCTCTGAGAACAAAGATGGAAATCAAATGGGCAGCTGATATGCACAGACCCTGGTATGCTCATGTGCGTGATAACACATGGGCGTACTGCTGATAACTGGATAGTTCAGCCCTTCCAAATGGACAGTCTCATTGGCCATGGAAAGTTTGAGTTCTTACTAATCTTTTGGCCCCCTCACCTCTCCAATGTATCCAGCCCTAGTGCTAACTGAATGCAGGACTTCTTGATGCTGCACTCAAAGTGTTCTCCTCCCCTTTCTAATTCTCTCCAGGCCAGTGTGACCTGTTTTTAGTTAAATTTGCAATAATCAAGGAAGTTTAAGTTCAATTGTGCCACATTCTGGGCCAAGACATGAAGAATTAATTGTAGAATAGGAAAAGAAAGGGGGAGGGAAGAAAAGAAAAGGAAATAGATGGGGGATTGCAACATGGAGTGAACAAAATGGAAAAAAAAGGCACCAGAAAGGAGGGACTTGGAAAGACGGCAAATGTGGAGAGAAAAACAAGAACATTGGGCATGAAGTGAGGAAGGATAAGGCAAGGAGGGAAGGGGAGAAAAGACAGAAAAAAAAAAAAGAAATTAGGAAGAAAGTTGTGAGGGAGGGATGGAGGGAGGAAGAAAAGGTGGAGAAGGGAATAAGGGGAAGGAAATCGAAGAAAGAAAACAATGGTAAAGGGAAAAGAGGTAACACGAAAGACATGGAAGGAAAAGAAGAAAACAAATGAGACCCAGAATAAGCTAAATAATGAAGAATGAAGTCAAGAGAGTTTTCTGAACTGTAAGGCTTCTGAAATTCTTTCCAAGGAAACTCAGCGACCCACTTTTGTGGCAGCACATACATCCTAACCTCTTAAACTAGCTTTAGCTCTTGGCTAGGCTTATAAAGGCATTTTCGATTAAGTCTAATTAGCGAGCCGGAGCTAAAAGGCTGCCACAACGGCCGGACCCCAGACCCCGGGAGAAAAAGCAGCGTTCCCAATTCCCATGCTCTCAGCTCCAGGTTGTCGGTCTTTTGGCAGCTCCCCCCTCCCCCCATCCCAAGCCAGGATGCTCAGCCTGGCCCCCTTTCTTTCCTGCTGGTGAGGCCACTAGCTTTGGGACAGAACTCTGGGCCTGCGTCTCAGCCCTCCCTCTTAGCGCCCGGGTGTCCTGGCTGCCCACGCCTGGGGAAGGAGCCCGCAGACGCCCACCGCGTATTGGAGCTGGGAGTCAGCTTGGAAACCCACAACTCGCCTTTCTTGAGCGGCCAGGCTTAGGATTCTTTACGACACTAACCTATAATTTACACATTAAATTATATTATATATTTTATATATAATTATATTATTATATGTTATACTGGAATTTACACATTTTGATTCCGCCTGTAATTTGCCCTTGGAGCTCCGATGCCATAAAATCCATGGAGTCTGGCAGAGGGACCCCCACCCCACCCCGTAAGGCCCCAGCTCTCCCTGAACTTCCCTAAGCTGCTACAAATAATCGCATGGAAGGCGGCCAAGAATAACGAGAAAATAAACACAGCTCTCCTGGTCCTCTGAGCGCAGGCCGCGGGTCCCTCCCCGCCCCACCTGGCTCTTCTCCGGCCTGGAGGAGGCGAGAAGGCCGCGCCAAGATCTCTGTACTCATTGTTCCCCAGGCTCAGCCCTTAACTGCTCCTGAACCTCGATTCCAAGCAGAGTGACCCGCTGGCCTTTGTCCCTGCTGTCCTTCCTATCAGAAAAATTGTCAGGCATTCAACCTCTGTCAAAAAGAAAAGCAAGAACAAGCCCCCAAACCCCAACAATGGAGAGCGAACGTGGACTCCAGAAAGTTTTCTCCTTTCAACTCCTGAACTTTTCCTGAAACATAAGAGACCCAGTGTTCATCTTTACACCCTTAGGTCTGCACCTGCGGGTGGGGGCCACGGGCTGTGTAGGAGCGCGTAGCCACGGGTGTGCCCTTAATTTTCATGTATATAATGAAGTGTGTGCGCAAAGACGTTTCTGTCTACAGATAATTATGAGTAAATTATCCGTGGCTCCGAAAGTGCAAACAACATATGCAAACTATCATCTGTGTGCAGATAATTCCGTGCCCACGAGCCATCGGTTTGCAATTCTCAATTACTTCTATGTGCATATGATTCGACGGGCAAATTGTTCCGTGTGCAAGTGATTTTGTGTGCGCGTCAATGATTCTACCGCTGAAAATTCTGTAGATGTGTGGATGCCTTTAGAAGGCTGAAGAAAGGGCTCCAAGGAGTCGTGTCTACGTGGTTGGTCATCGCGTGCATCTGCCGCACTGGCTAAATCCCGGGAGGCAGCGCGGAAAAGCAAAATATGCTTTGCTTCCAACCAGGCTTTCTCCCTGCGGAAACTGCCTGCTCTCTGCGCTGCACGAAAAGCACAGGGCGGAAGGGTGGGTAGGTGTTCTGGGTTCTCTATCTTGTCTCCTCCAAGCTTCAAGCTCGTTGAGGTCCTGCGCGTTCAGGTTGCGGCATCCATTTGCACAGCACTGCGCGGCGCTCAGTTGGGAATTGCCCCAGACGCCTATTTCCTCGGTGCCTTGCAGGTTTCTAGCTGCCGCCACAAAGCGGCCGGACCCTACCAGAGTTTCCTTGTGCCCGGGTACCTGCAAGAATCTTCCCAGGGCGGGCGCAGTGGGCCCTAAGAGCGCCGGCGGGAGAAAGTTGTTGCGTTTTGCCAAGCGCTCACTCGCGCTTTGAAACCCCAGTCGGTAAGACCTTGCATCCCCCACGGGCACTAAAATGGCGAAGCACGTCCCGGCTAACACAGTCTGTCTCTCCCAGAACGCTCACGTGTGCCCAGAATTATAATACAATATAACACATCGTAATATCAGATATTATACCACGTTTACCTTCCAGTAGGATGTGTAGATTGTGTTAGGCTGTGCTTACGTGTTTGTTACGACGTGCTGTGATACTGTATCTCTCAATTCCACTACCACATGCCAAGCACCTACTTGTTTATTTCATTCACACAATGACCCTGCAGGCAGAAGTCACTTCCAGCACTGCCTACTCCAGGCACAGAGAGGGGAAGACATTTACACAGAGTCGCCCAGCAAGAAAGGGGCAAGGCTTGGACTGAAACCCACAGCCTGAGGACTGGCCTGGAGTGACAAGCAGACATCCACCCACATTGCTCAGCAGGAAGCTTTCCTACACCACATATTGCTGTTTCTGGAATAGCCCAACAATATATATTTATTTTATTACATTCTCACCATCTGGCTGAGAGGAGCTGCTGCCAGCCTGCATGCTGCAACCCGCTGGCTGAGGACCCAATGTGGACAGGTCTCCTGTTCTGCGAGAGACCAGACACATTTTCATCTAGCCATTCCCTCCTCCTGCCTCCTGCATTGGCTTCTCCTAACAACCCTAGGAGAGAAGTACAGTTATCATGGTTCACAGATGAGAGCCAGGTTCAGAGAGGCTAAATTGCTTTCCCAACATCACTCAGCAAGTGAGAGAAGAGGTTCAGCTTTGGCGTTCAGACTCCAGAGTGCTTGATTCTGAAAGCTACATTTCCAGACTCAGATCCACTCTGAAGTGTCGCTGGTTTAATTTGAGTCGGAAAGTTGACCAGAGACTGTCAGTGGGGAACAGGTTTAAATGAGGATATTTTTAATGTTTGGGAGTTGGGAACATCCTTGGGATGCAATAGAATCTCTGGATCTTCCCTCCCATGGGAAGGTATTCCTGAACTCCAATTAAAGTCTTTAGAACCAGGATCGTGGTCCAGGACCTCACTGTAAATTAGATGGAGATCTGCAGGCTGCCTCCCTGATAACAGGGCTGAGGATTGATCCTTGGCATATTCCAACCTTTCTTCCTTTTTGGGTGCTGCTGGAGGGGGAAGAGGGTGTGCACACACTTGGACATGTGTTTAATCCCTTCTCCAGCTGCAAAAGTCAGGGGTCTCTGTGACTTCAAATATATCCCCAGCAACTGGAGGACCATCACTAACCACAACCCTTACACAACCCTTAAGAAGCTCCCAGAGCACAGACTTATGGATCTTCTCTTAGACTTCCCTGTCTGTAGGCAGAGATCTACACTGGTGAAATTAAGGGAAAAGAAAGGAATCAAGATCCAGTGCAGTTGGATTATTTGGACCCCTGCCCCAGGAAGCCACACGTTCCCCGCCCCCATACGAAAGTTGTTGGGGAGACTTTGTGGACAGATTCACTGGACTTTGTTAGTGTAGAACCAACCTCTATCCTTGAGCTCTGTCATGGGTTACAAGAGGCAGGGGCCCTGAGGAACCAAAAGTGTTAGAAATTGGTGCTTCCTGGGGAAAATAGGATTCACTGGGATTGAGGTCCGACAGACATTTCCTAAATAGAAAACGTCGACACGGTTGTCCCAAACCCTAGCCCTGTTCCTCTGCTGCCCAGTGACCTCGGCCTGACAAACACAAACACACAGCCTCTAAATGCAGGAAGAGCATTTCAAACAAATATGGGAGATTGTTTGGTTTGCTTTTCTTCTTTCTTTCTTTCTTTCTTTCTTTCTTTCTTTCTTTCTTTCTTTCTTCTTTCTAGGTAAAAAAGTGTTTTACACTTCTCATGACATAATGGAGATTAAAGAAAATTAGAAAATTATCTGGAAATTTTGGCCTAACTTTTCCTCTCCCATATACACTTAATTATCCGGAAATCTGGGAAAAATTGAGAGTTCTAGTGTCCGGATGACCAGAGAAATCACTTTAACTCTCTAATTTGGGAAACCTGTGGGGCAGCCTCTGAAGCTCTTCCTAAACACACTTGGAAGTCCATGAAGCTCAGAGAAGATGCCAAGGTAACCACCACTCACCCATCACCGCACCCATCTCTGCCTCCTTTCTCCGTCAGAGCCTTGGGAGCGTCAGGGAATTTGGCAGCGGAAAATAAATCCAAAAGTACTGTATCAGAAAAATTCCAGAGAGTGAAGAGCCATCCAGTCACAGCTGGAGAACAGAACATTGTGCTAATACAATCTGGACGGTTGTCTCCATATGAGCAGATGTTGACTACCTGACAAATCCAGAAACTTCTGGGTAATTCAATATAACGTTTAGATAATTGACAGTTTTGACTAGGTAATTCAAGAGACTTAGACAGAGGAATCTGTAATTAGGCAGTGAATTCAAACCACTCTAAAAGAGTTTAGGTTAGCTGTGTTTTAATTCAGAATGCGCAGTTTTCGCTGGAATTTCCGCCTGGGCCGCACTCACGGAGGCAGAGAACAGCTCATCCCGGTGGCCACTTTTCTCCGCCAAGCCCCCAGAGCAAATCCCTGGGGGGGCCTGCGGGGCTGGAGTGGAGGCCACTGGGAGGGGAGGGTCACTGGGCGCGCGCACGGAGCAAATTTGCCCGCGCGCACCCAGAAACGATGACATAAGTGGCGCTGATGAGCGCTGCGCGGCTGAAACGCAACTACATAAAGGGTCCGCCGGCGGCGTGGGCCGGAGGGATTGCTTCACACTCCGGAATTGAGCCCAGACACATTTAGAAATGTTTTGCTGGACGTGTGCCCTGCAAGGGCGACAGCAGCAGCCGGCAGCCTGGGCGAAGCTGCGCCGCTGGTCACAGGCTGGCGCGCGGCGGCGGCGGCCACAGAGGCGTCCTCGGTGGAGGAGAATGCCTCTGCCTTTGCTTGTTCTCTCCCAACCCCCACGTTTGTGTGCCTCCTGGGGGCAGGGTTTGTCTGCCGCCTGCAGTGCCCCAGCTGTGACCAGAGAAGCAATACGGAGCGGCGCAGGCAAGAATTTGGCATCAAAGGAAGTACTGTAGGTTTCAGCATCGGTCTCTCCCGCTGATCGTCGGGCTCCGCGGGGCAGAGGACCATCCTGGTCACAGCTGGGCCTCCAGAGCTCAGCACCGAGCCTGAAACTAATGGGATATTTATCAAATCAATGAACGCACCCAGAAATCGGGCTTTCAATCCTAACATTCTCCTCATTCACTATGGGACACGGAATGCCCTCTCTGGCCCTGTTTCCTATGTAGAATAACAGGGCAGTCTTTGGGTTCCGCCGCGCTCTTACAACTCTGTCATGAGAAGTGATAACCACAAAAACATCTGACACTAATTGACCACCTACACTTTTCTAACGAGCTTTGCAGTCTCTTAATCTCCCAACAACCATCGGGTAGATAGCGTTATATCCCCATTTTACAGAGGAGCAAGCGGGAGGTCAAACAGGCTGACCCAGGCTGCCTAGTTCCTGCTAGGATTTGACGACTGTGGGAATCTTGTGCTCAGAAGTCGGGCGTTGCTAGAGGGCATGTTGCGCGTTGAGTCCGTGACCCAATTTCGCCAGATTTAACGACAATTCCTACACAAGTCCCCCTAACAACAAGGAGGGCCAGCCTTCGCTCCCGCTTCTCTGTTAGCTGTATATCTGGAGCCAAGGAGTTTAAGCCAGCTCACCAGCTCTAAGTGTACAGACCAGGGCTGGGACCCGGAGCCGCCAGGGCATGTGTTCCTGCGTGCTTACTCCTGAGGCAAGGGAAAAAGGTTTACCTGTGATCCTGACCCAGGCTATGCATTAAAAGACTGCTTAGAATTCCTAAAGCCTCTAAGAATCTAACGTCCTAAGAAAGGCCACCCCAGGAGTAGATGTGATGGACCTAAGCCCTGGCATTCGAGCTCCGCGCCCCACCAGCGTCTTTACGCACAAGCGCAATTGCGCTGGGCACGTGGGCGCAAACCCGGATCCTGCACACTGGCTTCCGGTATCTCCTGGCTTCGGCTTCGGCTTCGGCCACTGCACACTCGTCAAAGTAATGAATGGAGAGAGAAAAGAAGGGGCTGGGAAGGAGGGGGCATTGTGAAGGGGGTGGGATATTTTGGAAATAATACTCTGGGAGAAGGAAATATGGACAACAGTTTATCAGCTCCCCCGCCCCCATTGTCCGCATGTTTAAAACCCCTAAGTAATTTTAGATTGTGTCTTCAGTTAATATATCTCTCTCTCTTTCCCGCGGGCTGACAGAGAAGCGCCGTTGCTGCAAGATGTCTGCAGAAATGGGTCTTTAAGAGTTTCCACATTGTTTAGCTACACAAACGTGTTTGCGGTTCCCGGGGCCCTCCCCCTCCCCCACCCGCCTCCGAATCTCATTTCACTTTATGACTCCAATTGTTTGAGGATGCCCGCGCCACATAAATCCTGCTTCGAGATTAATCTTCCTGCTTGCTCGCGCTGGGCGCAGTGATTTTTTTTTTTTTTTTTTTTGAGTTCTTTAAAAGAGGGCGCCGAGCGGAGATTTATTAACAAGGAAAAAGTTTATTTTTATAGCCGATCTCAGAAAGGTGGGGGTGGGAGTGGGCTGGGAAGGAGAGCCCTTCGTATGGATAAACAGTGAGGCTGAGAAGGCCCGGGGTGTTAAAGACCACTTCAGCTGGCAACTTGAACTTTTCTCACTACCTCAGCTCGGCTGTGGATGCTTAGCCAGGGGTTTGCGCCGGACCAAGCCAATACTGGCAGGTGTGCCATTGTGGATCTGCTGTTGGGTTGTGTGTGTGCACATGTGTGAGCAAGGATCCCATATACCCCCTGGGACAAGCCTCTTCAGAGGTAGGGAGCCAAGGTGGGATTCCCCAAACAGGCTTCTCCTCCAGGGCTGTGAGCTTTGGGTCTGCTGAAGTGGAGGTTCTTAACATGACTCCATGGATGACGGTCACAGGTCTTCAGAGCCCTAATGCTACTCTCAAAATTGATTTTGGGTGTATTTTCTGGAGAAAGTCCATAGTTTTCATCAGTGTCTCCCTGGGTACTTTGCCGTCCAAAAGGTTAAACATCTACGGATTAAGGATAGAGCTAAGCTGAACCTTCCATCTTTCCAAGACACTGGGAGCCTGCAAACTCAAGTTATGTTCTTCAACTAGTTTGGCATGTGCCCTTAGAGAGTAACCAGAGACAGGAGCCTTAATCAAGTGCATTGTGGAAGTCAGTTTCTGGCTGAATTGTGGACTGGTGATTAGCTCGTTTAGAGCTAAGAATCGATTCGATCTGATTCTTAGCATCAGATCAAGAACCAACAGGCCTTTGTGTTACTTTTAGCCTTTAACTAGTTGTCTGACTTTGAACCAGTGGCAACTCCTGTCTGGGCCTCAGTTTCCCTTTTAGAAGAGACATTTTTTAAGTGTGTGTGTGTGCTCTCTTTCACAGCCAAGTGCCTTGGGGGACGTGTAAGGAAAGAACACACAATCTTGTTGTTTTGTTTGATTTTGCTTTTGAGACAGGATCTCACTCTGTTGCCCAGGTTGGAGTACAGTGTCACATTAACAGCTCACTGCAGCCTCAACCTCCTGGGCTCTAGTGCCCACCTCAGCCTTCCCTGTAGCTAGCACTCCAGGCACGTACCACCAAGCCTCGCTAATTATTTTAAAATGTTTAAATTTTTTGTTGAGATGCGAGTCTCTTGTTGCCCAGGCTAGTCTCGAACTCCAGGCCTCAAGTGATCCTCCCGCCTGAGCTTCTCAAAGTGCTGAAAATGAAAGGCAGTGTAAACCACCGCCTGGGGCTTCTAATCTTATAATGTTCCATCCTGCACCAGCAATTCCTGAGCTCCTGGTGGAGAAGGATGTTTCTTAACAGTAGAGGGAATGTGAATCCCACCGAGAAGCTGATTTTTAAAAGATGAACCAAAAAAGAAAAAGAAAAAAAAAAAGCACTTACTGAAACAGGCGATTGTGTACGCAGTGTTGCCGGGCCCCTGAACAGGTCTTCTAAGGCCCCCTGTTTAAAGTAAAGAGAAACCGCCCCAGCGAGCCTCTGGGCTCCCGGGCCACGTGTGCCGGTTGGCCAGAGCCGGGCGGGCTCCGTGCTCCGCTAGCCAGCGGAGCGGGGTGCGAGGGTGAGAGAAGAACGCTTCTCCTTTGATTCGCAGACCCGGGCGCAGCCGGAGACCGCCCGGCACCGCGGCGTCTGTCTGTCTGAGCGCCTACTCGCCGGTCCTCTGCTGCCCCAAGTGAACTCTAGGCGCAGCTGGACCGGGGTGAGGGCGCGCGGTGAGCCCAGGCCAAGCGCTGGAAGAAACGGACTGGGGGCCGACCTCTGGCGGCGATCTGCCAGGGACCAATCCTAAAAGGCTTATTTGGGATCCTGGGATTAAGATCTTGGAGGAGCACATGGCTAACCACGGCAACCCTCGGAGAGTCGCTGGTGCCCGCTGCTTTTCCTCCCAAATGTCTTTCCCCGAGGCTGGGGACACCTGTTCTGAGCAGAAGAAGGCCAGGGTTCAACCTGTTTGACCCCGCCCGGGTCCCCTTCTGAGGGAACATACACCCCAGTCGGCTGTGCTGCCGGTTGACTTTCACTCGACAGTGTGAACATTTTCTAATAATAACAATAGACCACCAAAAAATAAGGCTCCTTTTACTTTATAAAGATCTTCTAACTCTACATCTTACTAAACCCCAACAACCCAGTTAATTCATAGTAGACTTTCTCTCTGTAAGATGAGGAAGCTGGGCCCAGAGAGGTTAAGCAAGCGGTCCAGGAATGCACAGCAGTGGAAAGCCTGGACCTAAACGCAAGGTTTCAGACTCTACATTTCCATCATTTTCGAGTACACCACAAGCAGCTTCTTACAACAGGTTCTCTCAGCTCAAGACAAGACACCCCAATATGCATGCTGGCATTGCAGTGGCATGGAGCCCACACCAAGCCTGAGTCCAGGAGTCTCAGGTCCAGCTGTGGGAAAGAGAAAACGCGGACCGCAGGACAGGTTCACCATTACTGACAACTTGGGGTACACAACCCGGGTCCCGGCGTCTCCTCCCCTCGCCCCGCGCATTTGTTCCTACTCTGAGGCCCTGGGGCACTGAGGCGGCGCTGACCTCCCGGACCCCTGCATTGGCTGGCACTTTCACTTCCCTCCCTGCTCCGCCGTGTCCGTAAAATACCAGCCGATGCGAGGGTGGAGGCGCGTCAGCCGCTCCCAACCCACCTGATGACTTACCTGGTTGCGGGTGGATGGATGAAGAAGGCCTTTACTCGGAGCCTAAGCCCTGGAGCGCGCGCACCACGGCGCGAACCACTCCATCAGGCATCCACTGGCCTCCAGCCGCGTTTCCGGTTGTAGCACTGGGTGCCCCCCGAGTGGACCCGATAAGCTATCGGCCCGGCCCAGGAGGGGCGGTCAGCGGAGAGTCAGGGCACCTCGGACCGGCTCCCGGCTCCCGGCCCCCGGTCCGGCTGCCTGCCAGAGGCTGCTCAGGACAGAAGCGAGATGCCTGCCTAGGCGTTTCTGGTTACAATCACCTCACACACCGGCCTGCATTCCGCCTCCCCCCCCCCAGCCCCCATCCTTACCATGAAGTCTGAAGTCACACCTTCTCTCTGGCTGGGAAGCTTTGCCAGGGTGGGGGCGATGAGTGCCGGCCGAGCTTGTTAATCTAAGGAGCTCCAGCAGATCCGTAAAAAGGAATATTTTCGGTGGCTAGAAAAATCAACATTGAGTTAGGTGTGTCACCCGCTCCCCATCCACCAGGAGTTCATTTTCTACTCATTTAGCCGGGACTGCCGTGTGTTCCTGATTATTTTCTGGAAAAGCTGAAACATGCAGTTTAACAGACACTGATTTGTTTTCTTTTTTTGAAGATGAAGGTCTTACCGGGTAAGAGCAAATCTTGGTTCATAGGTAGACTGAAACATCATCATCATCATCATATATGTAGTTACCATTTGATGAACTCTTAGGTGTATTAATCCTTCCAAAAAGTCAATGCACCAGAACTATTATTTTACCCACTTTGCGGATGAATAACCAGAGACTTGAAAAGGTGAAGTGACATCCCAGAGTGACATGGCTGTAGGCACATCACCCAGGTACACAGTAAGTCTGTGCTAAATGTTTGTGGAAAATCTGAACCCTGTTGATGGAAAGAAAGGAATCACCCCACCCCCTGCACCCACCACTAGCTGGTCTTGGGGAGCAGTCTGACACCCAAAGGAGAAGCAGTCAAAACCGAAAAGGCCCTGCACCCTTCCTTCCTTGTCCTATGAAATGATTCATGCCAAGAAAAATCCAAACTCTTAACTTGTTCAGGGACTGGGACTCTGCTGGACTCATTCTGGATAAGATGAGGTCTAGGGCTTTCCCTAACTTCCGTAAGAATCACAACCAGTTCATTTGGGTTTCTCTGCGAGCCAGGAGTCCCCAGGATGAAAGCTCAGGCCCCAGTGACCCCTTTCCTCTTCCCTCTATTTCTGTGTTTGGTAAGGCCTAGGAGCCAGGGCCTTAGCCATGCCTCTGGGGTCACGCCAGTCTTTGTTGAACCTCCCCCCATCTGCAGAACAGGGCTGCCCAGCATCCATAGGGCAATTAACCTCATCCACCCTCTCCCTACCAGTTTCCTTAAAATAAATGTGACAAACATGAGCCTAATGATCTGCTGGGGGAAGATCTATATGCCTCAGGACTGTAACACATGGCTCCCTCCTTCCCTGGGGGGAGCAGGCAGCCCTACTTCAAAGAACAGCCTGATTTTCTTGGGTTTCCTGGCTTTCAGGAAATAAACAAACAATCAACCAAGTTCTTTGGGTCAGAATAACAGCCAGAGATAGTAACACTAACGATGATAATGATGATGATGATGATGATGATGATGATGACCACAGGTCAATAAATATTTATGGACCACAGGTTCTGTGCTAAGGGCTTCACATGGGCTGACTCATCTGTTCTTGGCAACAACCCTAGAAGGCAAACAATACAATTGCCCCATTTTACAACCAAGGAAGGACTGCTGAAGTCATGAAGTCAGGTACCTACACTCCTGGAACTAGTAGGTGGTAGAGCAAGATTTGAACCAAATCCACCAGTCTTTAAATAAGAATAGATTTTTTTTAATCCTAAAAAGTTATCATGTGCACTTACGCACATGATAAAAAATATCAAAGAGTATGCAGTGACCCATGCCCTCTACTCCCTCCGTTTCCCCTCCCCCAGCCACTAATATCAAAGGTTGTGTTTTATGCATTTGTTTATATTCTTCATATCTGTGTATAAAGACATAGGTTTATATAAAATCTTTCGAATAGCAAATGAAGTTCACGATGCACACTGCTCTGCACTTTGAATTTTTATTATTTGGTTAACTTGATGATGCATTTTCAAAGTGTGACCTTTTCATCAATAGTTTTCTTACATAAAAGGAGATTTTGCCAAACAAAAAGAAGTGGGTGTTGGTGGAACTCCTTTCCTGGGGTTGGTGCAGTCAGGGTATTTTTTTTTTTTTTTTTTTTTTTTTTGGCTCAGGGTCATTGTAGCCACTTGGGGACAGAAATGGGGGGTGGGGCAACAAGGAGAGGGAGGGACAGAGAAAGAGAGAGGGAGAGGGAGTGAGAGGGGGGGGAGAGAGAGAGAGGGAGAGAGAGAGAGAGAGGAGAGAGGGGGATATCGGGAAGTTCAGACGTCTCTTACATTCCAATCAGAGATAGCAGATGTCCCAGGAACAAAACATGCTCATCCGCTCTTGGCACGGGAGTGTCACTCAACTTACAGGAGATTTCAAAGCCTTAAATGGTCTCTCAGAGACAGGGAGGGCCATGTTCATTTTCCATTCTGTGCAGAGGGGCAGGCACGTTTTTCGGTAGAGGATTGAGCAACGCCAGACTCACTAGACAAAAGGAACTGGGAGATGCGCCTGGCCTATTTTGGCTTTCCATGGGGTCTTCCCTGCCAGGGCCGAGGAAAGTTTATGGAATTATTTTGTGTATTTCACTCCTCACTCCCACTCCCATCCCCAACACAGTCACCACTTAACATTTTTAAATTTTCTCTTTTATTTATTTTGGTTCAAATTAACTCAAACCAAGATATTTTTTTCCCAAATGGCACTGATGTTGTCCTTCATATGGTTTTTAAACAGTTTCTTCCTGACAAACCCATGACGCTCCAAAGTGAAGGCTTCCAGGCAGCCACCCAAGTGACAGGTGGGAGAGGCCAGTATGGCTGTCCCCAGGGCTTTGGAACCCGACTGGAGACGTTGGAGTAGCCAGGACATGAGGCAAAGGGTGGCAGCTTGTTGAAGATCCACACTGCCATGCCTCTTGTTCAGAAGAATAATGGCCAAGGATTGTGTCTGCCTCTTTCTGCTTCCTGCTCTCCCAGTTTCCTGTTCTCCAGCCAAAGATAATGACGCCTCCCTGGCCTTTCTGTTCGCTCTCAGTCTAGCTCCCATTGTCTCTTCCTCTGCCCTTATGTGAGCCTGCCTTCCTTCCTTCCTTCCTTCCTTCCTTCCTTCCTTCCTTCCTTTTCTCCCTCCCTCCCTTCTTCCTTCCTTACCTCCCTCTCTTCTTCCTTCCTTCATTCCTCCCTTCTTTCCTTTCTTCTTTTCTTCCTCCCTTCTTTCCTCCCTCCCTCCATCTCTCCCTTCCTTCCCTTTTCCTCTCTCCTTTCCTTCCTTCCTTCCTTCTCTACCTCCCTCCCTTTTTTCCTTCCTCCCTCCCTCCCTCCCTCCTTTTCTTCTTTCCTTCCCTCCTTTCTTCTTCCCTCCCTCTCTCCCTCACTTCGTCCCTTGCTTCCTTCCTCCTTCCCTCCAGTTTTCCCTCTCTCCCTTCTTTCCTTCCTTCCTCCCACCCTCTTTTATTTCCCCTTCCCTCCCTCTCTCCTCGCTTCCTCCCTTCCTCCTTCCCTCCCTTCATTTTTCCACCTCTTCTCTCTTCCCACTATAGCCATCATTCCCCTTTCTTGTTCCTTCATTTTTTTCTCTCCTCAGAGCTCTGTTACTCGGGGAGGGACCATTATAATGAGAAATGCTGGAGGAGTCTCTGGGGCCTTCGCATCAAGGGTTTGGGGAACATAATGGTAACTGAAAGAGCAGTCCCTTTTATAATCTGGAGGGAATGTAAATGGTAACAACCTTCCCGGAGGCACTTTGGCAGTTTGCAGTTTATTTTACAGGTTCATTTATGGCTGTTTCACTTCTAGAAAAGTTTTCTACAGAAATAACACATAAACAAATGTGGGCAAATATTTGCCCATAAGAATTTTCATAGCAGGGACATAAAGAACAAAAAAGTTAAAAACTTAGATGTCCAAAACTAGGAGGTTGGTAAAATTATGTTTTTATCTAGAGATTAAATATTATGCAGCCATTAAAAGGTCTTTTCTTTTTTAAAGACTGAGTCTCGCTCTGTCACTCAGGCTGCGAGTGCAGTGGCGTGATGTCAGCCCACTGCAACTTCCACTTCCTCCTGGGTTAAAGTGATTCTCCTGCCTCAGCCTCCCAAGTAGCTGGGATTACAGGTGACTGCCACCACACCCATCTAATGTGTGTGTGTGTGTGTGTGTGTGTGTGTGTGTGTTTTAATAGAGACCAGGTTTCGCCATGTTGCTCAGGCTGGTTTCAAACTCTTGAGCTCAAGCAATCTGCCTACCTCAGCCTCCCAGAGTGCTGGGATTACAGGCATGAACCACCGCGCCTGGCTAAAAATCCCATTTTAAGTGAGAAAAGTAAATTAAAGGTAGTCGTGTGTGTGTGTGTGTGTGTGTGTGTTATTGTGTGTGTGTGTGTGTGTATGTGTATTTGAGATAGAGTCTCACTCTTATTACCCAGGCTGAAGTGCAATGGCACAATCTCGGCTTACTGCAATCCCTGCCTCTCGGGTTCAAGCAATGCTCCTGATTCATCCTCCTGAGTAGCTAGGATTACAGGCACGCACCACCACACTCACTCGGCTAGTTTTTGTATTTTTAGTAGAGACGGCATTTTGCCATGGTGGCCAGGCTGGTCTCAAATTACTGAGCTCAAGTGATACACCCACCTTGGCCTCCAAAAGTATTGGGATTACAGGCATGAACCACCGTGCCCAGCCTGTATGTATTTTTATGATTCCATTTTTATAAGTATCTACATGTGTGTATTCATACACATTTAAAAGGTGGTATATATATATATATATATATATACACACATGTATATACATATATATGTATATATATGTGTGTATATATGCATATATGTGCATATATATGTTTATATGTGCCTACCACCATACCTGGCTAATTTTTAAATTTTTTGCAGAGATGGATTCTTTTACATTTTTAAAAAGAAGGATAGATATAGGTTCCCACTGTATTGCCCAGGCTGGTCTGGAACTCCTGGCCTCAAGCAGTCCTCCTGCCTCAGCCTCCCAAAGTGCAGGCATGAGCCACCACTCATAGCATCCCTTCCCTCATATTTCTACATTTGAAGCTGGGTGATGAAATTATGGTGATGCATTATAGTGTCCTTTCTCCTACTGTATATGTTTGAAACTTTTCCATAATAAGACATTTACAATGTTTATAATTATGCACAGTTCTTCATCGAAAACAACATCATTCAAGCACATTTCCCCTTTAAGGCTCTTGTTTAAGAGCTTTCCCCAAAGTTTTCTGTGTCTTTGCAGACAGGATTCTAGATTCTAGGGATTCCTAAGCCCAGATGACACCCTGCTGACCTGAGCAGAACCACAGCGGGAGGAGGTGGGGAGCTGCCCACTCAAACTTCCATGTCTGATGATGAGCTGTCCAGGAAGACCAACAAAGACTACAAAGGGGGCAAAGTCTGGTGAAGCCAATTAGGTGGGTTTGCAATAAGAGGTTATTGAGAGGCCAGAAGTTAACATGGAAATTCTTGTTACCAAAGGGAACTTTGGTTGCTATTACGAATGAACAAACCCAGCGAAGCTGAAACGGAAAATGGCAATATTGGTCATTTCAGTGGGCTGGAGAGAGGCCCAGTGCCCCTAGGGCTAAGTAATCCCAAATGCTTTGAAACCTTCTGACAGTGGGGCCACTGAGAGCCATAGGGCAATGAGAGGGTGAGGACAGAAGGTCCCCGACAAAGGGACTGACGTTCTAGGCACTGAGCCATTTTAGAGAAAGTTAATTATTGCCCTCTCATGCCGAAATCCTTAATGGAATAGCCAGATGTTCTAGACTATTGGCCTGCAGAAAACCTGAACGCTGGCTTTCGAGAGAAGGGAGATGAGGCGGGAATTTTTCATACCTAGAAATGGAGACTGTTGGCTTAGCCAATAGCACAGCAGCCTATAAGGTTCTGAGGAAGGGCCTGCCTCTGGTTCTGTGCAGTCAGCTGCTCTGCAGTGCCTGCAACACAGTAGACATCCATGACTCCTTGGTATCTGTGAACTAGGTAATTAATTAGTATTTGTTGGCTTTGTGCAAAATGGCCCCACCTTTATTGCAGCATTTCCCAGAGAGTGGTCTACAACTACCTGCTTCCCTATCAGCTGACCTATTTGTTATAAACACTGATTCCTGGGCCTGGCTCCACCCTCACTGAATCAGAACCTCAGATCTGCAGCATCTACAATGTGAGTAGTCAGCACAGGTCATTCTTAAGCTCCGCCCCCCACAATTACAGTATTGCTACAGACACCTTTGCCACTCATTTGTTTTATTCTTTTTTTTTTTTTTTGAGACAGTTTCTAGCTCTGTCACCCAGGAGGGGGTGCAGTGGCATGACCTTGGCTCATTGCAGCCTCAACCCCCCTGGCTCAAGTGATCCTCCCACCTTAGCCTCCCAAGTAGCTGGGATACAGGCACATATCACCACACCTGGCTAATTTTTGTATTTTATGTAGAGACAAGGTTTCCCCATATTGCCCAGGCTGGTCTCGAACACCTGGACTCAAGCGATTCACACTCATCGGCCTCCCAAAATGCTGGGATTACAGGTGTGAGCCATCACACCTGGCCTCAACATTTAGTTTTAAAGGACACTGAGACACAGAGGAGGCAAGTTGTGCAAAGTGATGTAACAATAAATATTATTTTTACCATTCATTTTGTAATATCCCAGGTAAACATTATACCTACTATTTATTTCAGGTTTATTATGTGTCAGACACTGTATTAAGAATTGTGTATATACTGTCTCATTGCATCCTCAAAACAACTCCTTCGTGGACAGAGTATACCCATTTTGGAGGAGGGGAACTGTTGCATAGATAGGTGATGTGACTTATGCAAAGCCATGTATCTTTCAATAAAAACAACAGCAATGACAATGATGGCAGCAAGAATAGCAACAGGAGGTACTATTTCTTAAGGGTTTTCCAGAAGTCAGGCACTGTGCAAAGCATGGATTTTTTTAAAACTGACAATTTGTCCATGTAATTTACCTTTACGTAGATTTTCTTTTCTCTTTTTTTTCAGACAGAGTGTCACTTTGTCACCCAGGCTGGAATGTAGTAGTGAAATCTTGGCTCAGTGCAACCTCCACCTGCCAGGTTCGAACAATTCTCATACTTCAGTTTCCCAAGTAACTGGGACTACAGGCGTGCACCACCATGCCAGGCTAATTTTTTATTTTTAGTAGAGACAGGGTTTTGTCATGTTGGCCAGGCTGGTCTCAAACTCCTGGGCTCAAGCAGTTTGTTCGCCTTGGCCTTCCATGTCTGGAATTAGAGACATGAGCCACTGCACTCAGCCTCTTTACATGGATTTTAAAATTTCTTTCTCACAACTATTTTTAATAAAATATATCAATATTGCTTTATTATGAACAAATTATGACAGATGTGCCATCTACGTTAATATGAGGTATTAATAAAGGACACTGGTTGTGTCATTCTCACAACTTTATAAGGTCAGTATCATGATTATTCCCATTTCATAAATGAGGAAACAGAAGCCTAGGAGATTCACTTTGCATGTCTACAAAGTTCAGAGGCAGAGATGCAGGATTTGACCCCAAATCTTCTGAATACCCCAGGAAATATAGGGGCTGAGGCTGTTTTCTGGCTATAGCTGAGAACCATGTAGTCTTTCTTTGATGCAGCCTTTTTTTGTTTTTGTTTTTCTTTTTTAAACAGAATCTCACTCTATCCCCTAGGCTGGAGTGCAGTGGTGCAATTTTGGCTCACTGCAACCTCCACCTCCTGGGTTCAAGCCATTCTTGTGCCTCAGCCTCCTAAGTAGCTGGGACTACAGGTGCATGCCACCACACCTGTGAAGCCAGTTATTTTTAAACATGAGACTGACTTTTATTCTAGGAGAGTATGGAAATGGGCTCCAAGATTTCTGAGGAGCAGAGATGATGTAGAACAAAAATTAAGACATTCTGGATATTGGACTTGAATTTGTGTGGGCCTATGCCTCACTCAGTTTATCTACCTGGTAAATGGGGAGAAGGGCTCCTGAGAGTAGTCCAGCAAGAGTTAAATAGGAGACAATTCATGGAACCATTAAGGAAAGAGCAAGGGACCAAGAGTCAAGAAACCTCAGTCGCAATCCCAGAGCTGACTCCAGGTCATCCAGTATCTTGGCCATTTGGTCCCTCTTTCTTGGCCTCAGTTTACACAACTGCAGGATGATTCTGAGTTCATCTCTATGTTCCTGAATCCTATTTTTCACTACCTTCCAGTTTAGACTATGAGCCCTTTCAATTGGCTAAGAGGCTCAGATCTTACAGGAAAAAAAAAAAAATTGAGATGTTGGATTAAAATGCTCCCAAGTGCAAGTGAACTTGGAGAGTTTTCCCAGGTCATTAAAAAGGGAAAATCAGCCTCCCTAAGAAAACAAATTCTCCTCTCACTGTAAGAGCAGGTTATCAATCGGAATTCTGATGACTTTGGGGCTGACAATTTTAACAACCACTTAAGTCTCACCCTGCACCTTTTATCTGAGTGCTACACAAACATTGTTAAACACGCAAGCCAAGGCCAGGGAAAATGGTATCATCTAACAGGGGAGAAGACCCAGGGGACTGAAGCATCCGCAGTCCCCCTCCTCCCAGTCTTTGCTCCACAGAGCTAATCAATGCCCAGGCTAGGCTTAGCATTAATAAGTCTGGAGTCTTGCACTTTTGACCTAGCTGTTGGATAACAATTCCTTTAGCTAGGCTGTAGATTATTAAGCACAACGAGCCAATTTGATAAATAGATGACGTTTTATTTATCTAAATTTCTGGGGGAATGGTGTTTATTTTAAAAGAGAGGAATGTAATTTATAAATAATTTATTTGCACGGGATGAGTTGAAACATTGAATCCTCATTTGGGAAAAAGAATCACTTAAAAGGGTCCCTTATACTTTACTCATTACAAAAAAAGAAACACTGACTCTTGATACCTGAATTTTTCTCATTCTTTTCAGGCTCTTTAATGCCCAATTGAGTGGAATTTTGACTCATTGTTCTCTTATTTCACATTCAATCTCATGGTTGAAAATACCTTTCTCATTTTCCACAAAGCAGTTGCAATTCTTCAATGATTTGCAATTTTGCAAAAGTGGGGTCTATTTCCTAATTTAGGATGGGTTAAAGAAAGCTATTATGCATGTACAAAATGGAATACGTTCTGACATCTCTGATCTCTCTCTCTCTCTCTTCGCCTCTCTCTCTTTGTCTCTGTTAAGTAAAAGCAAACAACAACAGAAAAACAAAACAAAACAAAACAAAACAAAAAAACAGGTTACAAACTAGTTGGAATGCATTGTCTTAAAATGTCTGTATGTTTTATTAAAAGAACAAACATGCATGCCTTCTGGCTCAGCAATTTCATTTCCAGAGATACTTGCAAAATTTCACAATGATATTTCTACAGGCGTAGTCGTTACAGCATCTTTTGGGATAACTTAAGGTTGGAAACATTTTAAATGGTCAACAGTAGGAGCCTTGTTAAAGATATCTCAAACCCCTAGAAGTGGGGGTTCACACCTGTAATCCCAGCACTTTGGGATGCCAAGATGAGAGGATCACTTAATCCCAGGAGTTCAAAACTCCCGTGGGTAACACAGTGAGACCCTGTTTCTAAAAAAAAAAAAAAAAAAAAAAAAAAAAAAAAAAAATTAGCACGTTGTATTAGTGAATGCCTGTGGTCCCAGCTACTCAGGAGGCTGAAGTGGGAGGATGGCTTGAGCCCAGGAGGTGGAGGCTGCAGTGAGCCATGATCATATCACTGCACTCCAGCCTGGGTGATAGAACAAGACCCTAATTCCAAAAACCTCAAAAGAAGTCACGGATTAATCCCTGCAGTGGAGTGCTATACAGCCATTAAAAGAAGGAAGAGAGGAACCATCTCTGAGATAAATTCTTAAGAAACAAGCTATGCTTTCACAGTGGGTCTGGTGTGAGCCAGTGCATATATAAAAGGAGACAGATTCCTGAGGAATGAGGACAATGGTGGCTCTGGGCTGGGGAACTGCACTACTGAGGACAAAGATGGGAGGCAGATTTCTCACTCTTCATGCTCTTCTAGCCTTTAAAATATGAACCACGTGAAGGCTTCTTATTAAAAATAAATGAAATTAGCCGGGCAGTGTGGCTCATAACTATTAATTTCAGCACTTTGGGAGGCTGAGGCAGGTGGATCACTTGAGACATCAGGAGTGCAAGACCAACTTGGCCAACAGGGTGAAACCCTTTCGCTACTAAAAATACAAAAATTAGCTGGGCATGGTGGTGCATGCCTGTAATCCCAGCTACTAGGGAGGCTGAGGCAGGAGAATCACTTGAACCTGGGAGGTGGAGGTAGCAGTGAGCCAAGATCACACCACTGCACTCCAGCCTGGTGACAGAGCAAGACTCCATCTCAAAAAAATTAAATAAAATAAATGTGAAATTATAAGTAGTCAAAGAATATGAACTTTTTGCATAGAAGAATATCTTAAAAGACATA